>JBAPLH010000125.1:1222500-1394476 GCA_037897445.1 Ceriops zippeliana
AAGCATTGCTAGGTGTTGCATGTTTTATTTTAGCTAACAATACTTTTGGATTCAACTATTTCTTTGGAGCTCTTTTTTTAGACCACTCCTATTATAGGTTGTGGCCTCCAGCTTCTTGTTTTCTTTCTCTCTGATTTTTTGCTTGTTATTCAGTTTTGGATAATTCATCCCTTGCGCACTTTTATTAAGATAGCATAACTTGAAACTCCTGTGACAGTCTCCAGATGGGCATTCTGCTTATGGCTTTCAAGGCAGTGAACCTCAAAAAGATAAGCAAGTGGTTCCTCCTTGTTCAAGCTGCTTTTCCAATTTAATTGCAAGGGATAATCACTTGAAAGTTTTTTCTTTGATATTTGATTACAAATAACTTTACTTACTATTTCATCTTGCTCCAGCTTTATTGAGATGTACCTTAGGCCTCCTTCAGCAAGTGAAGAGGCAAGAATAAATGATTGGATAAAGGTGCGGCAATCTGGTATTAGATATTATCTGTCACTTGGGGACCAGAGGATTGTAGACAAAAATTTCATTATCAGGCCAAAAGCTGAGTTTGAGGTGAGCATTCTTGATGAGAAAAGGGTTTTATAAATATAGCATTAGATGAGAAAATCATTTGGTATACCTGGTTTGTATCCTCTGTGGTGGATTAAACTAATGCTGAAGTGGCAGACAAAATCTGCGACCTAGAGCTGATATGCTACACTAATTGATTTAGTGTATGGCCACATGGTAGACTCAGACCACTTTATAGTTACTCCATTAGATGGGTCATGCTGCTATATATTGTACATGGATGTAATTCTATATATGTTTTAAGGAAATAATTTAACAAATCACTTTCTAGGTAGATATAGGAACTTCTGGCCATTGCATTGAAATTATGGTGGAAGTTCCTCACTGTGGACATAAGTGCAAGGGTACATTTCTACTTTCTGCCAAAGCTCAATTGTTGGAAGTTGACATTATGTTTATTGGCTCTAAATGATTAATTAAACCAGTTTAGTTTACCATGACGTACTTGATAGTTTAGTTTAACTAGCTAGATAAATGCTATACTCAATTAAAGCATTACATCCTATCCTGCTTGGTGGAGATTGCCTGGTATGTAGTTATAGGAAAATGAACAGTAATCTGTGCAGTGAATGCTTCCCAGCTCTTTCTCTTCTGATTGTGTTTATCACTCAACAAAAGACCTAAAGCTGCTTGGCTTGTGTGATCGTCTTCAAAACTGACTAAAACCATAGTTGTGGTATTCTGCAATTCTTTCTCTTAGTCAAACAAATAAAAAATCACTATAAAATAATGAGGGGACAATTTGATTTCTTTAGGGCATTTGGCCTTCATGAACTTTCTGCATGAGATTTGCATCATGTAGGCAATTCTATGCATGTTCCTTGGCCTAAGATGCATGGGCTTCTTTCATTCTACAGATCCTGTTATCTTATTATTGAAGCTGTTATTGGGTGATTATTATGTGCATTATTTCCAAATGATTTGGGGGAATAATCAATTTCTTTATTGCTAATTTGGTTCATGGGTGCGGTATCTGAGGTTGCATGTTTTTATTCTCTACTTTCTTGGTTTTTTAGAATTAGACAAGCATTATCTTGTGATTGAAATTGTTTCCGCCTAAAACAAGTGAAAATTAGATTATAGTACCGCTTACCCTTTTTATTGTTCAATAATGAGGCAGGTTGGAAGAATGACACTTGGAGGGTTGCTGGCTTTGGGGTATACTGTTGTTGTCAGCTATAAACGGGCATCTACAAACTTCATTAGTGGCAATTTATCACTGTCACTAGAGACCATCGATACTCTTGGCGAGACATTCTTGGTGCTGAGAGGCATGAATAGAAAAGTATGTTTTTATCTTTCTTGTTAAGAAAACATCCAGCAACCTTTGAAATCTCACTCTGTTTTTAAATTTTTGTGCAGCTTTCATATGCTTTGAGATAGGAACCCAATGATGAATAGAAAATAATCATTACATGCTTGAAATAAGAAAGGATTATGTTCTTAGGTTTGTCAATTTTCCTTGGACTCAGAAGTATTGTAAAGTGAGAAGGTACTGTTATGATATAGTAGTAATTGTTATCAGTGGTATGCTTACCTAATAGTGTGCATTTTGGGGGAAATATGTAGGTTTCTTACATATCACCCATACATGCACATGGGTTTGTGCACATGCAAAGAAAGAAAGAGACAGGAACATAATATAGTACTTTGTGCTTGCTTTTCTAGAAAAGACTAGGTTTGCAAAGTATTTCTTTGGCATATGCTTTATGTGTATATAGTCTTGGAGTCCATAGTTCAACATGGCAATTGGGTTTGATAGTGGTACTCCCTGTTTTTTTGTGTTTGTTGGCATGCAAAAGAACCATGACTGGTAACAGAGAAATTATGAAATGTTGGCTGTGCATGTGTTTCTGCATGATGCCTTAAATTTTTCATGTTGTTCCAGCTAAATGAAGGAAATAGATCTTTTTAAATTCTTAATATGACTGTTTAAGGATCTGTTGCATGCAGATTTCAGTAATTTATTCTGCTTAGCATTATTATTATTTCAATGGTTGTCATGAGGTCTTTATGACTAACTTGTAATTCAATGGGCTAAACCTGGTGCTGTTTCTCTGTTAGTGCAAGTTTCCTTTACTTAATTTCATCTTCTTTTTTCATGAATGCTCACATGCATACCATTTTTTTTTTTTGTTTGCTAGAGGTTAGGAAAGGTCTTCCCTTACCATTAAAGTTCTTGATAACTACAAACATGCTTGGTCCTTGCATGGACACTGAAAGACTTGTTGATGAACGTTACATTTAACTTCTGATATTTTTCTGTTTTTAGACTGTTGGAGCAGAAGCAGCAAGTATTGGTATTAGTGGACCATGGATTACTAAGTCATATCTTGAGATGATTCTTGAGAGAAAAGGTGCTGACAAAATCATCAGTCTGGTTTTATTTGTTTACATGTTATTGGTGGGGTTGGTTTTAGTTATTGCTCTCACCAATTAGCTAACTCCACTTTCAGGTGTACCACGTCTCAATACACCACCACCTTTGTCCAGTACTTCTGTGACTGGTCATCAAGAAAGGGTGCTTGTTGCCCCAAGGCCAATCCGCACCTCTCCAATCCTTGTTACTCGACTTGAGGATCTATCTCAGCCATGGACTCGGTCCCCGACAAAGTCCAAAATGGAACCTGTAATAGCAACATGGCATTTTATTTCTTCAGAGACATCTTTTGCTGGTGGTGTTGTTATAGGTAAGTGTTTGGTACCTGGAATATTAATTAGTCTCTGATATTTATTCTAATTGATCAGCCATATTGGGAAAGTGCCATCTATGCATTCTTGTTTAGACTTCTCTTATGAAGCAACCACAGATTCTCGCTCTTCCAGGGACATGATGAAGCTTGCTCCAATGCCTGATTCATATGATTTGGATAGAGGGTTGCTTCTTGCTGTCCAAGCTATACAGGTGAGGATTTTGACATGGTTTATCAAAGCAATCATGGTTTAGAGTGGTATCTATACTTCAATGCGTTAGAAGCTTACTGGTATATGCCTTAAGGAAAAGGCTAATGCTATAGTTTACTGATATTTCAGGCTCTGCTGGAGAATAAGGGTCCTCCTGTCATAGTTGGAATTGGTAATACACGCTTACAATTTTTTTGCAGTTTCTCGTGCTCATGCACACATCAGGCATGCAAGTTGGTGGCCACATACATGTTTCCCCAAAACTGCACTTGTCAGTGGCCACCTCTTGCTTGAGTGTTGTAGTTGTCAGAATTTATTCATATTTCATTCAAGTTTGGAATTTATGTGCTTAAGTGCATGATTTAGTTGTCTCTAATTCCCTACCATTGACTCCTATTTGTTGTTTCCTTTTCACAACCCTCCTGTTTTTCCAGTGCTTCCCTTTTGGAGATTTTAAGCTTTCCAACTAAGCTACAGATCTTCTAGAAATTTTCCATTAAAAAAAAGAAAAATTACATTTCATTACTGACACATATAAGCCTACAGATTATGTTATGTTCATTGCATTATTGACATGAAAGATACCTACCCCCGTCCCTTACCGTTTCTTTAACTTTATGTTGTTTTTAGAGACAGCGCTGCCTTGGCTTAGTCATGATCTTTTTAGCCTACATTTCATCGGATGATGATCCTAAATCTAAAGTTTTTGTCTCCTATTCTCTAGATTGTTTTCCAACTTGATCATGACTGGGGCCAACAATCTATTTTGTAGTTTGGTAGTAGCGAAATATTTGTGCTTGCATGTGGTTAGACCATACTTTTATATTGTTGAGCAAAGATTAAAGGTTCTGGGGACAAGCATGTGTGGATATTTGCATGAATGCATGCAGGCATGCCTATGGCTTTTGCATCTTTTAAGAGTTTTTATCTCATGTAAAGTTCAATATAGTTTGTCTTGTTCCTCCCACAAGCAGTTTTGATTCACTATCCACCTCATTTCTCCTCTGTAAAACTGATATTTATTCCCTGTTTGCTTCTCCTAATTTGCAAATTCTGTTTAGTTATGTATATGTTTCCTTTTTTTGGTTATCTTATTGTCGCAGGGGGACCAAGTGGCTCTGGCAAAACTAGTATGGCCCATAAGATGGCTAACATTGTTGGTTGTGAAGTAGTCTCCCTTGAAAGCTATTTTAAATCTGAACATGTGAAGGATTTCAAGTATGATGATTTCAGCACTCTTGACTTGCCTTTGCTGTCAAAGGTAAGGGGCATTAATCAACCTTTATGACCCATTGAAAATTGATCCAGTATCCAACAGAACTCATTAAAATGTGGTTGACCAGAAATATTTGCTTACTTGACTCATCATCTCTTCAATTTTTTACACTGGAAATATGTGGAGACCCCTTGAACTATCCTCGTTTGGAAGTAAACGTGTAACTTAAATTTTGATTCACATCCCTTTAACTATCAATTTTTTGATTGAAGGGAAGATTTTCCAGATTGAAAATGTTGAAGCCCAAATTTTAATAATCATCAACAGAAAAAAAATTAACATTGGGTGAATTACTAATATTTTCCTTATAATAATCAATGCAACCACCACTCTTAACACCTTAAATTTGGGCACTGTTTTTTCTTGATCCCTGACAAAGTTATGTTGTGTTTTGAGTACTATTTCTCTTTGCTGATGCTATGGTTATTTTTGTTTCTTAACATGGTTTAAATTAGGGAGAGGAAATGTGTTTTGGGAAAAACTGTGTTGGTTAGTGAATTTTTTTAGATTTCTGTTTAGAAAGTAGTCCTTTTATGTTAGAATCCTTGTCCTTTGTGGTTTTATTTACTAGAGTAAGAATTCACATTCTCTATGATTTAGATTGTTCTGCTGGAAGGTCTTTTATTGTTTATCAGCCAAAGGATTTGGAGTTCTGGGGATAGATGCACTGAGCATGCATTCTCTTAGTGTGTCTCTTGTTCCCCTGGATGTTGTAATTGTGAAGTTCTGTTTATTGTCATTGGCCTATGTTTGCGTTGACACCTCAAACATGGCATACTTTCTATAAGTCATACAACTTAAGGGTGTGTAATAATAGTTTGACTTTTTCTTAAGATTTAGTTTCCTTTTGTTCAATCATTTTTTCACTTGAGAGGCACAATGACATTAATAAAAATTGTAAGTGTTCTTTCATGTTGTCATCTATGAATGGTAAGACCAAACTTACATGTTGCTTGATGAGGATTGCAGATGCTTGGGCACATGAGAAGGCATAATTGAATTTACTTAATATGGTTTAGATTCTGTTCTTAACAGAAGCGTTCTACATTGTATGCAGTAGCTCAAATATTTTCATCGTTTTCTTTTTCAGAATATTGATGACATAAGGCATGGTCAAAGCACAAAAGTGCCAATATTTGATCTGGAGACTGGTGCTCGTAGTGGCTTCAAGGAGCTTGAAGTTTCTGAAGATTGTGGTGTGGTTCGTTTTACCACATGTTATTCCGTAGACTTGCCTCATACCTTATACTATGCTTTTGGTGTAGTTTGTTACAAGATAATAATCTATAATATGACTTGAGCATTCATTCTGGAGCAAGAGTAAGAATGAAGGGACATTTTATTGTGGGATTGATGTATTGAAATAAATTTTGCTCTGGAGTGTAGGTGATCCATGCATTTCACCCTTAAGACAGTAAATGCCTTAAGTATGGCTTTAATAAGCCATGTTTCTGGCCATGCATTACCAGGGAACCTAGTCTATGTTGTTCCATGTCTCAAACACAAAAAAGGCAGATAAGTATGGGAGTGGAGAAGAAAAAACATAGGGAAATTGAGTGTGGCATAGGATGAGGTACAGAGGTTAGTCAGTCATGTCTAATTTAAGCTTGTAAACTGACATGTTCTTATAAAGACTTGGCAAGACAAGCATGGAAGGAATACTATGACTAAGTGAGACCTTATATTTTTCTGGGATTGCCAAAACTGTGAGATGAAACCATTTTCTTTGGAGAAAGTAACAGACATTTCACCTGTGTGAAATCATTATTTTTGGTGACTAACTATTGACTGCAATTGCTGCATCATCCTATCATTGGTTGTTCTTTCTTGATGATATCATAATCCTGTGTTATCTGTTTACCATTATCATTTGCACTGCATTTTTCTTTCTTTTTTTCTCCACCTCCCTCTCACTGTTTTCATGGCATGGGCAAATTTATATTGGAATTACCTCATTGTAGGGAAGCAACCTCGTTGATATCGAAGATGGGGTTTGCATCTTTCCTTGTCCTTTTGGTTTCATGCATAAGTTAATTGTTTTGCATTGTACATTTATACTGAAACCACGCTGGTTGCTAGTTTTATTTGGGTACAATTAGGCTATTTGGAGGATAAAGGCTTATGCATGATCTTCATGTTTTGTGATCCAAAGATCTGATACCATTATCAGTGAATCTTTAGATAAAAATGTTGATTTTGTGATTCATGGTGATTTGCTTTGATCAACTCCAGCTAATTCCCTATTTTGTCAATGACCAGATTGTTTTTGAAGGGGTTTATGCTCTTCATCCGGAGATCCGTAAATCACTTGATTTGTGGATTGCAGTTGTAAGATGACTTTGCACTCCTATTGAGGCGCTTTTTTTTGGCTTATGTTGCCGTATGCTAATTAGTTTCTGATGACATGGGTAGCCATAAACTAACTCTGTTCTTTTTTTTTGGAAAAAATCCAGGTTGGTGGTGTTCACTCACATTTATTATCTCGGGTTCAAAGGGACAAAAGCAGAGTTGGGTGTTTTATGTCCCAAAATGAGATCATGATGATTGTTTTTCCTATGTTCCAGCAGTATATTGAACCACATCTTGTTCATGCACATGTTAGTGGACTTCATAAGATCTCATCCTTTTATTCTTGTTCCAATGGTTGCCCTGATTTTATGATGTTATCATGTGGATATATTTTTCATTTCTGTGTTTGTAAGGCTAGTTCATGTTGTGTTCTTGTCACTAGGGATTGGTCTCATTTTATTGTACACTAGAAATATGCCTATATCAATGCTTTCTTCAGTGAACATGTTGATATTTTTTTTCTCTGAACTTCTGTAATTGATTTTGGGGTTCCACAGTTAACTGCGGTGTTCCATTGTTATTGCTATGCAGCTCAAAATTCGAAATGACTTTGACCCTGTGCTTTCCCCTGAGAGTTCATTGTTTGTTTTGAAGAGCAACAAGCAAGTAAGTCTGCTCTAATGCTTCTGCCCTAGAGCACCACAAGGAGGTCTGGACCTGACATGGTTTCACTGTGCAATTAATCAGGTGGCTTATCAAGATATTCTGAAAATACTTGATCCTGCAAAGTTCTGCAGCTCCGTTCAAAATTTTATTGATATCTATTTAAGGCTCCAAGGAATTCCTGCTAATGGGCAGTTGGCAGACAATGACTGCATCCGTGTAAGAATATGTGAGGGTAGATTTGCAGTGCTGATACGGGAGGTTTGTAAGTTCTGTCGTGCATTTGTGTAAGATAATTATTGGTTGGTTAGTGCCTGTAGTGACTGACTTCTGTTTCTGGGTTCATCATGTCTTAGCCTATTAGAGAAGGGAATTTCATCATTCAACCTAAAGTGGATTTTGATATTAGTATTACTACAGTTGCTGGCCTTCTTAACCTTGGGTAAGCCACATGTATAGAGTGAGATCTGATTCTTAGTTTTGTTCTTCATCTAATTTGGTTTCATTTTACTTAGTTATTGAGATGATTACTGCCATCTAGGTATTAGCATTATTTTTGTTGATGCTTGCATGTAATAAATGTGGGTATTTATGTGTTTCTAGCCATGCATTTGGCATGCAAGACAAAGGGAGAGATACCCGACATTACATCTAATTTGTCTTCCCTATCCATAGAAAAACATGTGTTCCTTCCTTGTGATAATAAGCTTAGCTGCATATCCATACAAAGAAACGAAGGGGAATCTGTCACCTTTGGAATTACACTACCTTCAACATCAAGGGATGTCCTTTATCGCTTGCCATAATACCCTGAACAATTGCTTTAAGATAATGAGCATATCCTAATTGTTTCACATCTATTTATTCCAAGGAGAATATGTAAAATTTTGGGCAAGGGATTACATCTGTTAAAAGTATTGTAATGGAGTGAATATACAGCCTATGATGTCCTATTTCTTTCAAGCGGGGAATTGACATTCATAAAACCCTCAGACTATGTCAACACTGCATGTCCAGGTTGATGTCAATATATGGTAGCATCCAAGAAGATATTGCTTTTCTCTTCTAATTTTTTTGGTTTATAAATCATATATTTAGGTCATTAAAGTAAGTGTTCTGATTTATTATTTTGTGGTGACAGGTATCAAGCTGTAGCATATATTGAAGCATCTGCATTTATCTATCAAGATGGAAAGGTGGTATTGTGTTACATTATTTTCACCATTTTTCATATTAATTTCCTAGATTAACAAGTGTACTTTTATCATCAAAATCCTTTGTGATTTTGTGAGAATGAACTTGAAATTATGTTTACTTTGACTTTGTTGCCAATCTTTTTCTTCATGTAATCACAATTCTTGAAAATTTTCAGAGCTTTTCTTTTTGATATTTAAACACACCAAGATTTTTTAACCTCTTACCCAATGCTGAGCTGATATTCTCAGTAGATATTAGCCATCATTCATTTTTTCAAGCCATATGCATCATAAATGAAGTTGATGCAGCCATTATTAGCAGTTGTGTGCTTGTTGGCCTAATTTTGATGATTATTGTAAATTTTCTGACCTGCATTTCTGTGGTCCAGTTTTAAAGAGTAGCTATTAGCGAGATGCATAATTCCCTTCCATTATGAGTGTATTTATTGCACTTGATATTGCTATCTCACTAGTTGAACCCCTTTTATTTCTTTTTGTTTGCACACTCTTCTTTTTTTAATATAAATATGTGTAAGTATATGTCAATATTGTAGGTCTGTTTCTTGTACTCTTACTTGCTAGTTGATTAATCATTCACAAGCAAAGCTATAGGTATGAGATTCTAAATTGCTTTTGGAAATTTTCTGATTTCTAGATCCTCATTGAGGTTGATCATCTTCAAGATGCACCTAGTCCTTACCTACAGATCAAAGGGGTTGATAAAGAGGCTGTGGCAGCTGCTGGTTCAACACTTAAACTTGATGGTTCATATACAACTAAGGTTTTGTTCAAGACGTAAATTTGCTGTTTATCATTGTTTGGCATGTCTTTCATTTCCTTGATTGGGCCTTTTCATGTGTTTCCAGAGTTACTTGCAAATTGTTTTGGAAAGGTTGCCAGCAATGGAAAGAAGTTTCAATGGGATTCACTCCCAGCAAGCTGCAAGGTTGCAGGAACTTGTTGAATTCATTCAGTCTCAGGTATACTATCAAAAGCTGGTATGGATACGTATCTTATATCAGGTAGCACGCTAGTTTTAGATAAAGTGTTCCAACTTAGCAAATGAACTCCACAAGAAGTGATGAGATCTTATTCCACATCCACACGTTGCTATAGTCTTTAATAATGCTTCTGGTTTTAGCATATTGGTGTGGTTAAAATATTGTCAAAGCCAAGCATAACCTTGTCTCTCAATTTCCAGTTTGATCATTAGAACAGGTTCTTGCCATGGATTTCAATAGAAAAGTGGCGCTTGCATGTTTACATAGTCTCTATCATATTTTAACTCAAGCATTGGAGAATAAATCTGCTAGTTATTCAAGATAGACAGGTACCAGGTATAATTGTCCTGACAGTCCAATAGCAGGAGAGAGATCCCAAATGATCATCACTCTTCAAATTGAGCAGTGTCATTTGATTGGCATAGCAAAAGAGATTTCACACATCCGGTTCCCCGCTTCTCCCCCACCCCCTTCCAAAAAAAAAAAAAGCACCAAAGAAATTGAAAGATTCAACATAAAAGGAGAACAAAAGGAAATCAAGCAACGTTGAGGACTAGAAGAGTTTCCCAATAACAGTATTTGGGGTTCAGATGCTTATAATATGAGACTATTGAACTCAGGGAGAGATGTGAAAATTTTTGGAGTTACCCGGTGATTTATCTCAAAAATTTGTGGTGGACTAATGTCATAACCAAACTGACAGGGCAGCAGCTCGGCTTCAGAGTCCTCGCCAACTAGGGAGGCTGTTCCCACAGAAGGCATGTTAGAAGATATGCAGTCCAGGATCAGGAGGCTGGAAAGATGGCATACCATCAATACGGTACTTGCACACCCTATTAATCTCGTTAGGTCAATTAACTTGGATTTGATTTGAGCCTGCAATTTTGTGTGAGGTTTAAGTTCCCTGCTTGAAATCGCTTTTGTGGAAACGATATGAATGAGAGTAATTGGTCAATTCCGAATGCATTGATGTGATCTGAGCCAACAAAGAACTTATTATCGGGCTGGATGGATTTGATTTATTTCGTTTTGACTTAATGGAACATGATCATAATTAGCATTTCATGTGTCACTCACTCTGGCAGGTGCTATGGACTTTTTTTATGTCTGCACTTGTTGGCTATGCCCTCTACCAAAGGAAACGCCAATGACCCCATTTGGATCTCCGTATGAGGCTTTGAAATGACGTTGGCAATGGTGGATCTGACAGAAACTTCTAACCCCAGTTGCTTGCTTCCTGGCATTAAATGTGACATTGAATCAAAATATTCTTACCCCAAATGTTTTCTTATTATTATTTTTTTTGGGCAATTATGGATTGGAGGGCTATTTTTTGATTGCTCTTTTTTTTTTTTTTGTAACGAATAATGTTAAAACATTTTGAAAAAATTTTCTGGACTTAAAATAAAATTGTTATTTTTGCTGAAATAAATAAAATTTTATCAATAAGATTATCTAATAAAACACTAAAAAAGTCAACAACTTTAACAAAAATAGTGTTTTATAATAAATTGAGAAAATCTTTTCACAAGCTTTATTATTACTTTTTTGTAATTATTGACTGGGAGTAAGTGAAAATAGTTCAATTAACATCTAATATTTATGATCAACTTGAAGTACTCAATGCAATGATTCACCGTCTTTATTTGCCCTCTATGTCGGCTCAATGGGCAAAAGGTGCAACGATTGGTCTTTCAACTCTATACATTTTTTCAATCTAGTGTTAAATCTCTTACTCCTTTCAATGAAGTCCCAGAAATGTCAAAGGTTTAGAAAAGCCTTACTCTCGGATTCTTGGATGTAATTTGGTTGGTGGCGGCTTCTGTCGCTGATGGAAACTCGTTCCTTGCTCACCAAATTTATGGCAAATGGATTTTGCTGCATAGACATGTTATAGGGTAGACGTAAGTGAAAATAATGTAAATTACATTATAGAAATAATATTTAATATTACATAAATAATGTTTCGTATTATAAATTTTACAAAAAAATTTATTCTATTGCTCTATTCTTAAGCAACTCTTACATAACTTCATTATGTGATATAAATATTATTTATGTAGTATATATGTTTAAGTATGTTCGTTAGATAATATGTCTACTTAATACATATATACACATTGAAAAATATGTTTTAACATCAATTATCAAGTAAAAGGGATTAGCTTTACCAAAGCTTCTACTTTAAACCACCCAGCCCTTTTTGTTAAGTGGAATTGAAAGCTCCCTTGGGACGTGTGAGATTGAATTCAATTTCCTACCGTAATAGTCTCAATTAACAAAAAGGAAAAAAGACCAAAAAACACAAAAAAGGAGAAAAAAATGAGGATCTCTCTCTAGATGACCTGCTTGCCATGCCCCTTCTCATTGAAGCCTCGGTGGTCCATACCATGCTCAATAAGGGATTCCATGATGAGAAAAATGAAACAAAACGATGATTTAAATGTAAAACTATTAATTAATATTTCATTATGACTGAAGGGTTCAAAATCCAAACATAAATAATTATGAGCGGACCTTAACTCTCGAATGTCCTAATTAACGGTAACCGCAAAGTACCAAAATCCCTGAACAATAGTATTCTTAATACAAAAAGGTCGACAACCGATCACACCTTATGTACATGGCTCCTATCGATCCACATTCTAAATGCAACTTCTCCTGTGATTATAAATAGGTTTTCGGCTCTCATACCTTGGACCCCAGCTTGAGCTGAACCTGCAACCTTACATCAAAAGTAAGACTACAAAGTAAGATTCATGAAGTACATTGGAAGAGACACCATCTTGGTTGGACCAGAAAAGGCCAGTATTGTTGTAAAGAGACGATGAAAAAGCTTCAAGGGTTAATCAATGGTCTTGCAAATGATTTCTAGCCAAGGAAGAAAACTCCTTTGCTCTTCATGAAATATGCGGCAATTGCAAGCAAAACAATGAATATAATAATCCATATGCCCTGTCCTGAAAAGAAATGGAAAAGAAAAATGAAAGATTCCTAAAAATTATGAAATGCAGATTGACAAGGCATAAAAGGGGAAATGCATGGCTCCCATTTTCTTGAATTGCCTCTGCATATAAACTCAGTTTATGAGCACACAACGCACAGATAAGTTCTCAATCTTGATGCACATACCCCTTTTCTTGTCCTCAACTAGCGTCACTCTAGCACTTGAGTCCATAGATGCAGAGACCAGAGCCCTATATTCAAGTACCATGTTTCAGTGTAAGTTACCACTCAACAAGGATGACAATTAACCTGAACAACCAATAATAGTACAATAATGAGCAACGTGAATAGAAGTTGAACCTTGAATCATGGGAGAATCCCATGGCTGTTACTATGCCAAGGTGTGCTTGCTTGATCATTATTTGAATCTGCATAGTTGTCGCATCCAAAAGTAGCACATCACCCTGGGCCATCCCACTATATGTCAATCAATTTACAGCAAACAATAATTTCAATCATGAAGGTACTCAGTAATGAACTTAATCACCAGAAAGGAAAAAACTGAAGATGCTTTACACTGCAAGATGCTTTCCATCTGGTGAGACATTGAAGGAAGAAACTGGTTCTTTGACAATATGTTTTGACCTAATCCTACCCCATGGGCTTGTCTTCCATGTCACAATACTTCCACCTTTGCCTATTCAAAACAGAGTTATTGGCATTCATTCATACGAATGTGGAAGGGTAAGGAGGACCTCTTATTCCACTTTAAAAAGACAAATTCACCTGTTATTGCAGCAATGTACAGAACCTGAGTCTTATCATTAGTTTGATGGAATCTACAGGAAGCAAAAATCTCATCCTGCAGGTCATACAGCAATGTAAGTAACTTGAACATTTTGAATAGATAGAAAAGAAGACAAAATAAATTAGCTGAAAAAGCACAACTATCTTCTGACAATGTGAAATTTTTTGTACTATACATGATACCAACATGCGGGTTCTGATTGCATATGAATAATATATATTCAAATCACTGAAACAAGTGCATTTAAAGTATTGGAAATCTAATCTGCTATATTGGTGCAGAAATTTGAAAAACTTGTAGCATCATTGTGGCTGTCCTCCATTAGCAAGTGAAGAATGGCTTTTCCAGAAGAGAGACAACAACCAAACCAGTCCACTTAAGTATGCATCTAACTTCACCCAAGAAATTGGTATGTTTAGTTGCTTACATTTTCAATAGATAAAGAAGTTACAACTATTGATGAAGTCACATCCCAAACCCTGCCAGGCCCACGATCTCCCAAAGAGACAAGAAATTTCCCATCAGGGCTGCATCACAATTAAGCCATACTATCAATAATAAGACATGCAATCGGTTGTCTTCTAGAATAAAAGATCCAACTTTCTCACTATTATTGTAAAACCTGAAGCATAAGTCCCTCACAGACTTATGAGCTTGAGCTTCATCAAGAATAATTTCCATGCTAGGCCACTTGAAAACCCTTATATTGCCATCCTGTACTGCAACAAAAATCATACATCCTTTGTTATTTATCTTGAACTAAGAGAAAAATCGCAACCTCATGTTCTAGAATTTCCTCTTTAAAGTCTCAATCAGTCAACATTTCAACCCAGATGTCCCTTACATTTAGCAGACTCTGTATTCCATACTTGACAAGTGTCACAATTTTGAGCCTTTAAACAAGTGAACACAACCATTTGATATGCAAAAGATTCGAACATGAGGAAAATCCTTTTTTAGTAAGCCAGCCTTGCGTTTACAACACATTTCCCATAATTTGAAGCAGCAATTCCACTCAAAAGTAATAAAATGCATGTGAAGAATATCTCTACCTCACCACCAACAGCAAGGACTGAACCTTCAGTGTTAAAAGCCAAAGCTAGCTGCTGGCCAATGTTTTTTAATTGTGTGAGTGCTTTTTCGGATAATCTTAAACCCAGTTTATTGTCTTTATTATCCTCGACTTCATCCCACTCAAAAAGCCTACAAGGCAAAAGCTAAGTTAACCAATAACCCTTCTCTTAATCAACTGCAAACAGATGGTAATTGCAAGGAAAAGTGGACTGCCAAAGAGAATGAGCCAGAGAAGGACCTAAACTAAGATTTAACACTGATTATCAGTCAAAAATATCCACATTAAAATTCTCGGCTTATAACACTCAGATGAATGTTCCAAAAACAACATCCTAGGACTTTATCAGAAAATAAAAATCATGAACTAAAAAAGCAATAACCTTCAAAATGCAGCTTTCGCATCGACTCCTCCATGGATGGATCGTTTCAAACTTCCAATTACACTAATTGATCTAAAAGAGAACTCGCTAAATAATAATAATAATAATAGGACAGGTTTAGAACAGATTTTTTTTGACTTATCTCAATTAGACAACTACCTGCAACCTCTTGGCAATGCACAAATGAGGCCATCGCCGCCTGGATGAACAACCATTCTGTATGGCAAATCAGAGCCAATTACAAGCTTAGCCACCTGAAAACAGAAGAATAAAGTTGAAAAAACACAAATTAGTAAAAAATACACAAAGTTGAATTCTCCAACATTTAAAACGCACAAGAGAGAGAGAGAGAGTTGCTTCGAAAACGTCGATATCGGATTTCCTAGAGACAAACAAGAAAAAAAATCATCGAAATGGAAAAATAAGTAAGAATGGGGAACAATTTCTTTTTTTATTGTTAACGTACAGGCTGAGGAGAGAGAGAGTTGAAGGCGAAGTCGAAACGAGCGAGAACGACAGCGTTAGGGATGCCGCTGCGGCCTTCGCCCCCGCCGCCAGCCAAGACGACGTAGTGTTCGTGACCGAAGGAGGCGGCAGAAGATATATCTTCCGCAGCAGGCGGAGGAGAGGATTCGTCCTTAGAGGAACGATCTTCTTCTTGTTGCCGATGTTCATGGGAGCGGTGGAGCTTGGATCTGATATCCTTGTAAGGAGCCCAAGCGGCAGCGTAAAAAGGTATGCCGTATTTTTGCAAGCTCTGAGGATCCGGTTTCCCGCCTCTCGCCATTTCACGGTGGTTGCGGGTGGTGGTGTTCGGACGAATGACGGAGGACAACGGTGGTGGTGGCTACTCCAAGCTCAAGCCCGATCGGTTGAATAAAGGCTGTTATTTTCTGTCTCCTTTCTTTTTCCATTTTTTTTGCAGGAATATTAATAATTAAAGAAACATTAAATAAATGGGATAAAATTAGATAAATCTCATATGCAAAGCTATAAATTTGATTATATAGGGCACCCGCTGCAAAGTCTTAAATATCTAATAAAAATAGTTAAAATAATAATATTTGAATGAACTGAAAAGAATAAAAAATAAATGAACCAAAAAACAAAAGTAAAGTTTAATAAATAAATAAATAAATATATATATATTATTTTTTATTATTGTTGGAAATTTTGTTTATGAGAAAAAATTATTTTAAAATAAATAAATAAATAAAGATGATTGTGATTGCATGAGTTAAAAAAAGAAAAGTTTGATTATGAAAAATTTTTCATATTAGGAAATTTTATTGTAATATAAAAAAAGAAAAAAAAAGGGAGAGAGAGTGAGGAACAATCATGGGAGCAAGAAAACAAGGGTATGAAATGTTGTCATAGAAGAGGAGGGAGGGAGGAAGTGAGAGATTAAGAGAGAGAAAATAAGATAAATGCATAAATAAATATTTAAGGGAAATGAAATGAACATTAGATTCTTTTATCTATTTAATTTTTATTTTTGTTAGTAATTTTTTTATTTTTTAAATAGATTACTCATTTTATTTACAAATATTTTTTAATAATATAAAGTCATTTATTATTATAATTAAAAAAATAAAAAAATTAGAAATAAGTTACTCATTTTATAATCAATATAAATTTACTTATAAAGTTCTATTATACTTTCTCTCATTCTCTCTAATTCTTCTAATTTCATCACTTACCTCACATTAGTCTTAGGTCATTTATTATTATAATTGAAAGAATGAGGAAAGTTGGATGGAAGAAGAAGGCAAAAAAATCGCTAAAAAAAATGAAAGATGGATAAAAGGATCTAATGTTGATAACATTTCCCGCATTTATCTTTCTCTCTCTCTCTTTTAATCAGTTTTGTCCATCGTCTCTTAGACACATGGCAGAATATGCGAGGGAAATTTACATGTAATTTTAATGTTATGGTACAATTAATATATTTGGCAGGAAAAGATAGCTTGTGGGCGTGCCGGAGTGGTTATCGGGCATGACTAGAAATCATGTGGGCTCTGCCCGCGCAGGTTCGAATCCTGCCGCTCACGTATTAAGAATCATCATTTACTTTTTCCTGCTTGGGCCTTTTTTTTTTATTAAATTTAAAATTTTAAAATTTTATTAAGTGCCCAGCTAATTTCACCGTTTTAAAAGTCAGAGCAAGGTATTAATTTTAATTTTTTATATTTTTATTTGAGTTTTATACATTTTTAATTCAATTTAAATTAGCTCATTTTAGACCTAAAAGAAAACGATTAAATCATTAATAATTTTTTTATTTAATGTATAATTTTTAGTAATTTCAATTACTTTTTGTTAAAAACTTGATTTAGAACAAATTTAAAAATTCTCTGACTCAAATAAAAATTTAAAAAATTTAAAAATTAATTATAACAATTTATTAAAATATAAAACATATATATATATATATATATATATATATATATATATATATATATATATATATCTCCCCCTCCAAAAAAGTTTATAATGAAAAGTTAAAAATACCATACAAGCATTATTGAATTTTTCCCTAAAAAAATGAAATTTTTATGCAATAAATATGATTAATCAAATTTTATTCTGAATAATTTTTAAAAATTGTTTACTATATTTTAAATTTCATTATTTTTTATTGATAAAAACTAGAACGCAAACTATAAACACTTTATTACTAAATTTTATGGTTAATAACATTTAATTCATTTCTTTTGTTAAGTACGAGTTTAAGTTACATATACCATAAAATTCCTCTAAATATAGATGCTAGTGTAAACCTTCTTAAGAGATGAAGTTGCCCACTTGCTTCAATATTTACGGTTGAACTTCAAAACCAAATATTTGTGCTGCTCAAAAACCAAAAAAAAAAAAAAAGTGATATATTTAGCAATTTATTTTAGATTATATTTAGGTCCTACATGTTTTATTTCATATTTAATTCTTGGTTCTTGTATTTGTATTTTTCTTCTAATATAATTTTTTTAAATTAAAATTTTGACTTATATTAAAATTATTAAGTTCAATGAGTTTGTTCTGTATGTTAAATATATAAAAATTTTCAATTTTTTTTATAAAAATTGAATATTTGAAATGAAAAAGAAGACATGAAATAAATAAATAATAATAAAATTAAAAATTTATTTATTTATTTTTCTCCGGGTAACATTCATTTTGGGTCAGGCTGATATAGGCCCAATTTCGTTGTTCTTACAACCCCCACAATTTTGACCAACCTTAAACCCTTACACTAAAACCCTAGAACCTAGAATCTTCTATCCCACTCTAGAGCATCTTCCATGCCTCTGGTTTTAAAAACCTAATGATCCCACCCAAAAACCCACCTACAAAATTCGACTGACCCGGAAAAGCAATTTCTCAGTAGGAAAAAGGTGAAAATGGCAAACCGCCTGATTCCATCTCTCAACCGTGTCTTGGTGGAGAAGATCGTCCCTCAGGCCAAGACCACCGCCGGGATTCTCCTCCCTGAGACATCCACCAAGGTTGTTCAGCTTTCGCTTTTGATCCCTTTTGTTGCAATTTTCGTTCTGCGCGTGTTTGTGTTTCTGGATTGCATACAAGGTTTATCCCTGATTGTTCTGTTTTGAACCCAGCTGAATACTGGTAAAGTTGTTTCCGTGGGTCCCGGCTTGAAGACCAATGAAGGGAAGACTATTCCGACATCTGTTAAGGAAGGTGACACAGTTCTCTTGCCTGAATATGGTGGTACTCAGGTCAAGCTTCATGACAAAGAGTATGTGATGTTGCTGTGCTTTTATTGTACTTGTAAATTGTGTTTGCTTGTTTTTTTATTTTTCTGGGGGGGGTGGGGATTTATTTATTTTTATTTTATTTCACTTTGTCTCGGTGCGTGCTTTGGTTTTGTGCAGGTATTTCCTGTATAGGGATGAGGACATTCTCGGCACCCTACATGAGTAATTGACCGTTGATTGTTCAAGTCAGTCTTGGTTTCGGACGATGATGTTTGAGGAATTTGAGGTTGTTGGCTTGCAACAATGTAAGCTGATTGTTGTTAAGGATGTCTAATTGGAGGAGCTAGTTCACTCTGGAAAATGAGAATGAGAACGAGAACTTAAATCCATTTGTTTCATTTTCTTACATTTGCACTCATCATGGCATAAATATTTGTTATCTCTGGTTCTGGATAGCTCGACCAAAAGAGTAGGATTGGAATGGGAAATTAACATTTGGGATTTCAATCAAATTTGTAGGGTTTTTTGAAATAACTATTTGAAAAATGTGATGATTGAAGACACTAATAAACAAAGTAAGCTAATCAAAAGTAAAAAAATGGTCTTGAGGTTGGACATGACGTTTCATAGCATGCTTCAAATGTTTATCAACTGAATCATGATTTAGAGTTCATGGAGACATTATTGGCTCAATTGGTGATGGCGAGGCTTTCTGGCTGCTGAGTATTTGTTTTGAGGCACTATTGTTGCTAATTGTTGTGAAAGCTGTTGACTAAGTAAGTAGCGTTTTGCCTTCTTCTCTGCTCCATGCTGTTACTGACAGCCAAGTGATGTGATATTGAAGTGGCTGTCTCAAATTTGGAATGAAAGAGAAGTGAATCTTTGCGAGTTAAACAGCCCACAACTCAGTTCAAGTTGGTTTTCAGGCGTTGGGTTTTCCCTTGGATTTTGCCACTTAATTTGTTTGTACTTTCGTAGCACACACAACCCAGTAAGAATTATGGGATTCTGGGTTGTTTTTTTTGGAGGGGCAGGGTGCGGATGGGGATGGGGAGTGCATGATTTTTTGAGACCCCATAAAATTGAGGGGCATGAAACGGTGGTGCTTTGCGATTTCCCGAGATCTCCAGGTCACGATGAATCCGATTTTTCAGTTCTAACAGCGATTAAGTCGCCAAAGATAGTTAGCGACCTTAAATAACATGTCATTCTTCGAACATATTCCTATGATTATCTTAAATAAATACCCGTTATCACACTTAAATTTCGGAATGTGTAACTATATTTTTCAAAACATTTTCAAAATTGTATCTAATACTGAGTACTGAAACCTGGGGCAACGTGAATTTAGTCGACAGGAGGAGCAATGTGAAACCAAATGCCAAAGAAGCCAATTGATGGAATAAGTCCATCTTGGGACAGATAGAAAGAAGAAAATTGATGGGATAGATCAGAAGGATTCCTTAAGTTGGTTGTGAATCGGTTGGAGGCTGTACGAGGTGCATAATTTTCCACTGAAATGTATGTATTCGTTCTGGTAGAAAAAAAGTTGCGTCCATAAAGCCTCAAAGCAAATTATATTCTCTAGAACAAACTTCTTAAGCTGTTCACATAAAAATCGAGAAAGAAAAGATTTACTAAGTGCATTTGAGACATCCAAACTATAAACCAGTTTTCTGACGATAGTGATTATTAATAGAATATGCATGTTGATATTCGATGTACAATTTTGTAAATTCCGATGTAATTTTCAGTGAAAAGATAAAAATAATTTAGGAATGACAATTAATTCACTTTCTTTTTGATTTGCATCCCTAAGCATATCTATCAGTATAGATAATTTTAAAATTAATTATTAAGTATAATTTGGCAACCATTAAAGATAAAATTTTAGGTAATACTTGCATTTAAATTTTAAAATCATATATATATATATATATACACATGTGCGAAACAGGGTATCTAGGGGTTGAATCATTTGCAAGAACTAAGACACAGGAGCAATGATGAAGAGAATGGACGAATTGCTCCATGAATATGACTGCTCCCAACATACATGAGGTTCCCTTTTTTGGCCTTTAGTGTTTCAATTCTTTGGGGGTTATTCTACAATTTTATTTATGATTATCATTTAATATTTTCTGTTTCTTTTTCTTTTTCTTTTGCAACAAGCCACTGCTAATTACTTCTTGGAGAACGCTGAGAAAATTTCGTTTTGTTTCTCATCGAGGGTACTATTTGAATTACCATGCCTCTTGTCTTCTATTGTTGTAATGTCTCATTGGAAGTGATTTTATTTTGGGTTGAGTAATGCTAAATATTAAAAAAAAAAATGTTTGATTTATTATAAAAATATTATCTCTGTTAAAATAGATAATTTTTATTAATAAAATAATTTAATAAGACATTTAAAAATTATTTATTTCATTAAAAATAAAAATAAATTTTGTAATAAGTTGGAAAAACTTTTTAGTATTATTATTTTGGTTGGGGCTACTGTGGCCATTATCTATGATGATGACTATATAGCTGATTGTAACCTCGGATGATTTTACTGATTGCATTATTGCTAATAATATTTTTCCGATTAAAATTCCTGAAACAGCAACTGCACATTGGAGGTCGAGTAGGGCCACGCCAAGATAGCTCATTCATGTATACAAAGCCAACAACTTGCACTTGACTATGGCTAACTTTGGAACGATGCCAACATAGGAAATGGTTGTCTCCGGGTCATTCCTGGATCTCATAAGAGTATATCATCTTTCCCTTCTTCTAATTTCGTGTTTGTTTTCATCCTTCAAGCACAACAAGCCCCTAAATGTGCACAATTCCAATCGTGTCTTTCTTTCAGCCCGACCAGAAGGTTTCTCAGAGAGGAGCAGGGCCTGTGCTGTGATAGGCCCGCACCGTCTTATGATCAGAATGATTTTGTGTCTACTGAAGTTCAAAGCTGGTTCTTTGGTTCTCATTCATGGCAATCTTGTTCATCAGAGGTAAGTTAGATTACTACTGCGTGACTCATATAGAATAGTTGAATATTGTTTGTGTAACGGTAAGATTACTTGATTGCGATATACAGGTTACAGAACAAGAGTAAAACAGCGGCTATACATATCTAACGTTTTCCCTGAACTCACGGTATAGAAGCTCGTGTATTGGGAAATGCCCTTTTCACTCAGAGCATAGCTAATAGCCCCAGTACCGAATTTAGCTTTCTGTTCTTATGCTTTGGGGACAGCTTTGAGAATAAGTCCCAAAAGTCAATGCATGCCTGCAGCTTTCACGTTGTGGATACTGACGGTTGCAAATGGGCACAAGAGAATTGGTTGGTACGTCAATGTGATTAAGTCTTCTGGCTTTACTTTTCCATTAACTGCTAGAAGTGAGAGCTATTATACATTTAAGCGAAGTTGAACTTTACTATATCTTCTTTGCATTTTGTTTCAGGATCAAAAGAAAAGTGGAGCCAGAGCCTCTCTACGTTTCTGGATCTAGTTGACAGATTTATGCTGTCAGCTTCTATGCAAACGAGTTGTCAAACTCAGCTGGCATTCTGTATTGTCATAATTAAAAGAAGTTGGACAAGAAGTTGTATAATTAAAAGAAGTGTGTATAACACGCAGACCGTTCCAATGTGTTAACTTCGGATACTTTCAGTTCTTTGATTTTGTCTACCCTGAAATGCAATAACAAGGGTGTGATCAGTGTGATTTTGTTTTTGCGGTTCCATGCATTTTGTGGTTTATAATCGTACATTTCGTTTTTGCAACTTCAAAAGCATGATTCTCAAGTTTCGTTATGTGCTAGGAAAAATTTCTCAAGTAAATCGTGGAGGTTGTAATGGCAAGAATTTGCAATAATCCGTTTTCCATCGAGAATTGAATAGAGTTTTCTCGTATTTCTGTAAAATTTAATAAAGATTAATAAATATGGAGGGTGATGGAAACCACCCTTGTTTAGCTCTATGGTAAAACAAATTTTAAACCGTGTAAATTAAACGTATAATTTTAAGTCCAAAAATTTCTACTTACATTCTATGAAGCGTGTTGCAGTGGAGGTTGTGCAAGCAAATTTCAAGTTTGCCAGAGAGAGATTCCTCGATCTGCACAAGAGACTGGATCATTGGGTTTTGGTCTAGCCAGCGATTCGATAGAATGGTGAGTCAATTCTCATTTTGCAAAACAGTAGCAAACATTAACACATTATTCATGAACAATTATCAACAGATATTTAATTGCAAGAGCAAAGAGAATTGATAACTCGCTCTTTAAAAACAGGTATTTCAATCTAGTCAATCTCCACAACGTAATGCTGGAAGGTAAATGTGCACATAGTTTTGTTTGTTTTTTTTTTTCCTACTAAAACTAGTATATACTCTAACATTTATTTATGCTAGAATATGCTTCAGCGTTAGAGAACTGTGGACCTTTAAAGGAAACAAATCAGGGGGTTCATTAGGTGAGTAGATCAGTCCAATTCGCTCTTGTTCAAGCTGAGTTATTTATTTATTTTTTTTGTTTGATTCCCGATTAGATATGAAAATCAGGTTCATCTTAGTGTTATAGGTCATTGATTCTCCGGTTCCGACTGTCATTTTAATCTTGATTTTAAAATATATGACATGGAGAGTGCTAGATTCCACATTTTATTCTTCAAAAAGTTAATTTCCCATTTTTGCTTGTGCAATGCTGAATCGAAAATGATCATGATAACCGGCCATGAAATGACTCTGCCCTTGTTGAGTAAGGCATGCCATAATGCGGGAAAATAAGAGCTAAATGTCAAGTTTGTTGGCAAAATGACCAACACTAAGAGTATGGCCACCTTTGCTAACATAGTCTGTTAGTTTATGGAAAATAACACTCGTTAGGTATTGCATAAGCAATTAGCTACATAACTATAAGGTCAATGAGTGTTAACTACATTCTTAATTTCAGGCATGGAGTTCAGATATTAGTCCTTGTGACGAAAAAGAACTAAGAAAAATTGTTACATTTAGTTGCAAGGAACTAATGGTTGGATAACCGGAGGCAATTTAAATGGTAGATGAAACAAAGGTTCCCTTTGATTCATACAAATACTGATTCCACCGTAGGAGCTGCTCCACAGAAAATATTGCAAGCATACATGTTCAATAGCTATGCTTTTGAAGACAATGACTACATCTCTTTTGCTTTTGAGTTGCCACGAGTTACAGATAATGGAAAATTGTACGCAATGAGACCTTTGGAAATCCAACTGAAAGTTGGATTATTGGACAGCAACAGGCTAATCCGTGCGGGGAAATGCTCCCTTCGGCACCTGATTGCAGGGAGTCGAGCTATGAAAATGGACTATATGCTCTTGCAGAAGTTGCAGATCTCCAGAAATGCAAATCGTTAGAAATTGATCTAAAATATACACACTATTCTAGAAGCTTGTTACAAGTGCCAACACCAACAGCTGCGGCAAGATGCCAACCAGCGTGAAGGAAAGGAGTACCGGGGAACATATCATCTGCTATGAAGAGAACCCCTCCCAGCAATGATGACATCTTATGGACATTATGGGCCATTCTCAGCTCCGGATCTTTTAATGCTCTTTTTGCAAATGCCATCTGGAACATATAATCTAAGTCAAATTTAGATAATAGCAAAATAAACTCATATGTTCATTAATCTACAAAAGAAGCAAGCATCAACAAATTAGTATTGAATTTGAATTGAACAACAATAATTTTTATAAAGTAAACATAAATATGCTCAGCCAAGATTAATTTATGTTTCATCAATATTGGGTAGAGAGACCACATTCGGTGCAGAAATATGATGTTCTAATCGCTCATAGCAAAACAAAAAGTGGGAAGAGGGATGCCATTCATCCCAAGTACGCAGACATTTTGATACTGACGAGATCAACAATGGAACCCTCCTGAATGTTTTCTCTCCAGACTGTAAAGTTTTTATAACAGAAAATAGAAAAGAAAAGCCAAGTGAATCCAGTTTAACTCAATAGGGGAGAGACAAAGAAAAGGCACCTCCATCATCCCCGTGTGAACGGCAGATACCATCAGAGGCTGGATGGGCAATAGAACTGCAGATGCTGCCATCAGCAACTTTGGGTTTTCACTTCTCATAGCCCTCGACAAACACTGCAGAAAGGCTCTTCAGTTATGTTCTGCTAACTAAGAAACCGAAAAGCCTTAACTATCATTTACAGAGGTGGTTTTATTCATTTGTTTGCAAAGAAAGACCTGAATATATTGATAACACAAAAAACATAATACCAAATCTTATTCTAAAGTCACTTCGAAATGACTTACTACTGTTGCTGTAGCTATTGTTGTGTAGTCAAACCACCTCAAATACTTTTTCACCTTTCCTTGTGATGCATGGTACAGGCTCGAAGCAACTCCAACTCCAATTAATGAGTTGGCATACAACTTAGTGTTTAGGTTCTTCCTGCATGATGTACGGCAAATAATTAAACCTGTATATTTTAGGCAGAAAATGCCATTCTGTATCAGAAGCAAACCAAAAAGTTAAGCAAATCAACCTTGGAGCCTGGATTCCCAGTGCAATAAAAGGAAGAGAGGTAAGGACATTAGCAACTTTTTCTGCTACAGTCTGATCACCTAGTGAAAGTACAAGTGTACAATGTATTAAAAGTGCATAGAAGAGCATTTATGAAAAGCAAAAATGAAAAACTTGAGCATCTTCAACATACAATTAATACAACCCCGGATGGGCCTCAAGCATTCTGGTCGTTGCTGCCATGCTCTTCTGATAAGGGTTAAAAAACAAAAAATGACAGTTAATTGCTGTAATATCATCACTTTGTTTTTCTTAAGGGTACACAGACTGAAATAGATGGAGAGCTCAAGCTGTGAAGCGAGGAGTGAATTTTATATTTCACTTGGCAATCTCATATTTGCACTGATAAGGAGAACACTTACTGCACAGCTAGCCACTGATTTGCTTGAGTAATTGAACTTTCGCAGGTTGATTGAGTCAATCCCCTCGGTTCATTAATCTCTTCTAAATCAAATGAAGAATGAGGCACAACATGTATCCCATGCACACCTTCTAAGGCTTTACTAGTGTTCAATGTACTCTGGAGGCTCATCATATAGACAAATATTGTTGCCAGCAATATTGCTGGCAACAAATGCAAAACGTAGTATTCTGCTCACTCTCTGTAATAACAAAAAACAGCACCTCAATTAGTATACATACTGTGTGCTACTACCTAGGTTCTAAAAAAGACAGAACACATTTCCATTTGCATAAAAACTCCCTGCAACACAATTACGCAAAGATGCCATAGTTTGCAGAGGAGAAAGAAGATTGTCCTGGTCATATACAGACACTAATTGAGTCCTAATTTCACAACTAGAGCAAACAGCTACATATCATAGAGCTTGAGATTGATTTTGTAATGTGCATTTAGAGAAAGACAGCTTGTAACTGTGAATTGCAACTAAGATGAAACAACTGAGAGCAACTTGTTGGACTCTTTAGCTTGTATGCCCTCATCCTGGGTAACAACTTCATAAGTGATAGTTCTCATGCAATTTAGGCTACCCATTGGGATATGTAAACTTGACCTCCACCCACCCTACCCTGGCGGCAGGGGAGCGGGGTCTCTTTCAGCAAAAGATTTTAATCAATTTGAATACCCTTTAATCAACAAATCAAGAAGTCCCTCAATCCAACAGTCTCAATCTTTGGGCCAATTAGCAAGATGATAACCGGGCATTAAATGAACAAGTACATTAGGTATCAAACAAATCTCGCATGAAGCAAATTCAATATTCAATTCTAAGAATTCGATCGACACTGGAGAACCGAAAAAATGATACAATTATAGTAGCGGCCGATTAACAACCCATCCCCATAGGACTACTCCCAACCCTCCTCCCCCTTTTTTTATCCATCAAGGCCCCTCTTATTAATCATCATTCATCAATAAAGAACTTGAAAGTATTATGAAATCCCACGTACAACTTAGAAATCCCAAAAATAAGCCTAAAAATCAATTTAAAAAGCCACTTTCTCTATCAAAAACTCGCCTTTCCAATCAATTCTCACAATAAACACAAAGAACTTCCCGAAACCACCACCCCATTAAGCTAAAAGAAACACCAACAAAGCCAATCCACAAGCAAGAATCGCAAAAACACACACACGCACGCACAAAATAAGCATAAAGTTTAAGATAGAAATTTATGAATAAGGGAAAAGAAGAGATTGTACCAGAAATTAAGAAATGTGAAAGAGCTGGGTTATGGTAATGTATGTCAGAAGCCCCCCCCCCCCCCCCCCCCCCCCCCCCAAACCCCTTTTTTACGAGCTGGGAAGCTGAAAAAGGGATACGTAAAAACTGGAAGAACAAAGGAATCTAAGAGGGAGATGCCCATGGCTTGTAGGAATCTTCTTTGTTGCACTGCCCGCATATCCCTCCCGTCTAATCAAATCCCGCCACCTATGAGGTGTACCCCACAATTCCGTACACAACTAAACTCAAACTGAAACTCTACGAGGTAGATGTCTTGGCGAACAGAGTCGAATGAAATGGCTCCTAATTATTAAGTGATATTTACTTCTTTTCCTAAGATTTTATTTCATCCAAATAGATTTTCTTACTATGAGGCAAAAGTAAGAAATTTGTAATTATGTGTTAAATGATTATAAGTTCATAATTATAGTATTATTACATTACACTCTATCACATAAAAAAAATTAATTTAATATATTTTTTATGCAAATTTATATACTATATTATAATAATTAATAATTATATATTCTAATTTTTTTTTCAAATATAATTACAACTAACGGCAAAAATATAAATGTCCATTTTAGTAAGTATAACAGTGGGTACAACGTATTAGATTAATATGAATTTGTGTAATGAAATTTGATTTTCATTTTTATCTTTTGTGATTATTTTGCATTTAATCGTGTAGCGTTATTAATTAATTTAAGTAATCTTAATTTTTTAGTCCAAATTTTTATTTATTATTTTTATTTTTTTTGTGTCGGCTTAGCTATTTTTTTTTTTTTTGAAAGTATTTTTCAGTCAATATGGCATTTCTTAGTTAAACTAAAATAACCAAACAATTCAATATACTCGAATAAAGTAAAATTTTAAGTAAGGTTAATAAAGTTTTCATCTTGGTGTAAATTATGATTTTTTTTTTTGTTTTTCTTTTTGAGAAGGTAAATTATGGTATATAGGTTATGAACTGAAAGTTGCTATTTTGCCTAACTTATATTATCAACCGAAAAAATTACAAATATTTTATTCAAAGTGTGGTGTCATAACATATATTTACCGAAAAAGGATACACCCAAGTCGTGGATATAAATAAATATTTAATTATATTATTATTTTTCACCCTCCACGTACCATGAATTAGGTGCCATTGCATGGTTGGATTCAATTTAGGCCGCTCAAACAAAAAAAGAATGACTGAAAGTTATGGGCATTAAACCTTTATGTAGCCGACGCCGGGGGGTGTGGGGAATGGTAGGTGTAATCACTAAACCTTTATGTAAGAGGAAAAAAAAAAAGAAATTGTGGGATTTTATTGATAAAAAAATATAATAAGTTAAATATATATATATATATATATATATATTGGTGATATTAAACAACATCATTCTCTAATAAAATAACTATAGATTTGGGTCATTAATTAAATTATTGTAATTTGTACATGCCATCCAGAACTAAATTATTGTAATAATGGGTGAAAGCTTTAGGCCCAAATTGGAAATGTTTTTTCGGAGCAGCAAAAAGCACCGGCACCCAAGAAGCTTGAGCCACAAGCGTAATAAAAACAATACCTTTGTTTGTTGGTAAGGGCGAAGACCAGTGAGACGCACGCACGCGCAAATCAAATGGTTGACAACCTTGCAATATTGTCATAAGATCTGTGGATCCAACTCTATGTCTAGTTCGCATGCGGGGATTAATGAAAAGGACTGCAGGAAGCTATCTCATTTACACAATTCATTTATTCAACTTCCAACTGAAAAAAAGAAAATAATAATAATAATAATAATAATAATAAAGAAGAGTAAAATAAAAGAAAACGAGGACAACGACCTTTTACAGCATCGTATCGTTAACGCAGTAAAATCAAATGAGTTGAGTTTTCTTAATAACAAAAATTCTTAAATAGACACAATCGACCAATATGTGTATAATCTGACGAGAAAAACAAGGAATTTTGCTGGCCAAAATACTTGGGAAATACAAAAGTTGTGTTGCGTGCGACATGTAGTGTTTATATTATTTATGTATACATATATATGCCATTTAGTCATCGTGCAAGAACTTGTGGCACATAGGAGACTGTTCCTCAATAACATTAAAAATAAAATAAAATAAAATTTCAGGCTTCCCCGACGTTCCTATAAATTATGGAACCTAGCTAGGCTTTTGTACAAAAATTCTTCAATTGTCCGACCAATGCAGAGAAATGGCAATGCTTCATTCTAAGGGATACCACAGCCCAAGGTAAATCAATCAATGGAGAATGATTACTATTTGACAAGCACATATCATCCAAACTTGGCTGCATTAATTAAGTTAGAAGATGGTCCAGATCAAATCATGACCATATCTTCTCACGCGGCAATGAGAAGACATAACAGGAATTTTATTAGGATGCTGTTACTTTTTTTTTACATACCCTGTTAAACTTACAATTATACATAGGGAGCAAGGATCACATTTAGTTTAAGATACTTAGTCGTGAGTTAAACAATGCCAGTTAGTTTCCCCGCTAGCCTGCTGTAGGGGGAGCTTTCCTTAGCTTGTGGGGTTACACGTAATAACAGATGTGAAGATGCAGAAACCTGACGCCAGGGAGTCAAAGCATTAGTTGTTGAGGACAGAGAGATACAGAGGCGCATCAATAGAAGCGCGAAGGAGACATGGTTGAGTTGATGTGTTTGAATTCTAACCATTAATTATATATTCTTAATTTTTAAATTATAATTCTGATTAATAATAAAAACTATAAAAATGTTTTTAACCGCTATACTACTGTAACGTAAATTTACGTGAAACATGCATTAAATTTACAAAGTTCGAAAAGGGCTGATCAGATCAGAAATGTAAATCCTTAAAACTAGGCACGAACAATTAGGCAACCAAACCCCATGAATATAAAGAATAACGCGTATACACAAGTTGCTTGCTGTAGCAAGAAACGAAATATATGGTACAGCCATGTTTGGAATGTGTTTACCAAAGGAACCCTACTGTTCTCTATCCCGCTGTAAATTTCATTCAAGTAAAATTAGAATAATAGGTTCTGGACATAGAGCTATTAATACTGGACTGACCCACAACACGCCTCTCCAAGCAAACAAACAAGAGAGGAAAAAAGGGAAACAAATGCAAAAGTGAAAACAAAAACATAAAAACAGATTCCCCAAAAGAAAACAAAAAAAAAAAAAAAGAGGAGCGAAAACCAAAACAAAGAATTGTGTGTGTTCTGTTGTGTGAGAGACTGTGAAAAGTTAGTAAAAGGAGCACGGTCCAAGGGTTTTCAGTGAGAGTGAGAGTGAAAAATAAGAAAATTATAAGAAGGTTCCATGAATCAAGGGTCAAATATCATGTGACTAGACCCATCAGATGAGGAGCGCGCAAAGTTAAAAACTTCTTTCCCTTTCTAGCCAAGCCATTCTTTTATGAGAGAGAGGGAGAGACAGAGAGAGAGCCAACTTAAGCTTTGAAAATTCCACAAAGATTTAAAGAATTATCCAAACTCCACTTCCCTTTATATACTAACTGTATTTTCTCGTCTTCCGGTGGGCAGTCTAGGTGCTACTGCTAGCTTCTTGCTGCACAATGACAGTTTGTGTTAAAGAATGTTGGGTAGAAACTAAAGGGAAGAAGAGGTCAAATTCAGGGGTGAGAGCTGCAATCGTTGCAATGGTGTTCTTGTGGATTCTGTTAATTCTTGCCCAAGTTTTTTTCCTTTTTGCTGTTTTTCATGAAGAAACTGGAGAGATTGTAAAATCATCAGTGCCAAGAAAAGCCAGGTTCCTTGACAAACAGTGGTTTCAATTTCATGCACCTCCAAGAAGCCAAAGTCAGCCTGTGGATGCTGAAGCTCGTGAAGGAGGAGATCCATACAAGTTCTATGGAGACAATAAGAGAGTAATTCACACAGGTCCCAATCCTCTTCACAACTAGATAGGAGAAAAATGGAATCAGTAGGTTCTGTTCTTCTGCTACTACTGTAATGTCATTATGCTAGAAGAAGTCATCCAAGACCAGAGATTAATTAAAGGCTGCCAACGTGTGTTCTGGTAGCTATAAGCCTTTTGTTCTTTGCTTCTGTTTCCTTTTGAACCGTGAAGTGCATCGGAGAAAGAGAGTGCGTGAGAGAGAGAGAACATCAGGAGCATGGGCTTTAGCCTTTTCAGTGTTGTTGACTGGGAGGGGGGCTGGTTTGTTGGTTAATGGTTAGGGGTAAATGTAGCAATGGCTGTTTTGAGAATGTGGGGGAGAAAAGAAAAAGGGAAATTCAACAAGAGAAGGCTAGTGTTAATGCTCTTGTTTCTTTTTTGCAGTGTTTTCACTTATGTTGTAGTACCACTTCTGCTAATTAAAAGTCATGTGTTTGTATTTAATTTGTGTAGTTGCTCTCTAATCATCTTCTTTGCAGCCATTGCTCTTACAATTAGCTAGCAACAAATATATTTTGAGTTTCTCTCTTTTTGAATAGTATAGTTCCTTTCTTTCTTTTTCTTTGTTTTTTTTTTTTAATTTATTCTTTTCGAAGATTTTGATGCATACGTATCCCAGCTAGTGAAACGCACCGTGTTTATGAAGCGTTTTTGTTGTACTTTTGTCTTCTAAATAAACCAACCTTCATGCCCACCAACTAGAAGAATTTTCTTTTTTTAAAAAAAGGTTCTACTTATTAGTGCTGTTTGTTTCTGGTACTATTCTACCATTAGACTATATGATGCTCCATGCAATCATAGTTTACTGCAGTCTACATGCATTTTCCTCGGTAAACGAGAACATGCCCTTTCTTCAAAAATAAATAAATAAATAAATAAAAATAAAGAGAGACAAACAACACACGGCTTGTGCTACTTTTAATCACTCTAAATCTACTTTAGTACCCCAGAAAAGGAAAATCAAAAAGTGGGATACGTTGAAATTGAGGAATGATTGCTCGAGCTTTGTTACATTGTCACATGTTATCTTGATACCAAACCGACACAAATGAGATGATACTGTAACACTGTTAACTGCATACTCATGATCCTTAACTTCCTGTTATTAGATGTGATTATATATCAAACAACTACAACTACAAATACACAGGTTAAGATAATGTGTAGTGATACTTTTTGTAAATTCGGTTCTATCCTGAGTTAGAGAACTTGCATCGGTGTTGCATGTCTGAAATTGCTAATAATAGTTGTAGTTAGTTTTATGTGATCAACGAGTTGAACTTCTCACAAAAGGGAAATTTAACTTAAGGGCGCTAACTTTGATCACATATTGCGGTACAACACATGCTTGCCAGGAGCAAGATTGGGTGACTATATCATAATCAACATCTTTAGTTATTTTCTTGCTTCTATTTACTCGTAAATGGCTTGTAAGCAGAGCATGTCTCGTGCTCAATTTGTAGTAACGTTGTAATGAAATTAAGGCTACCATGCTAGTCATCGCCTGTTTTACCATGTGCGAACAAAAGGAAATTCCTTGCCTAACTATATACCGCAAAACCTAACAATACATGCAACCTAAGCATCTTCACCATTTATCAAAAAGAATCCCAAGCGATGGTTATTCAAGGAAGAGATGCACGGTGGATGAGTAGGCCACGAGGAAGATACATGGGTGATGTTTATGGTGGTGACTCATGAATATATGTTGCTGAGAGGCTGTGCGCAAAATGCCTGGCTTCAATAATTGGCTGCAGCGCGCCAGGAGGGGAGGGGATGTGTTTATGTGAAGTAACCCTAGTCATTGATTATCCGTAGAAGTCCCATCTGTTTTTGACTTAAATGCCGCCCGTTTTTGTCGAAGAGGATGACTGTCTTACTCGGCTAACACGCTTTCTCGGGGCTTGGGACACCCAAACATGAATGTATTACTGTAATTATAATAATTTTCAATCATATATTTTTAATTTGTCGATAGTCGATCGCGGTTAATGATGGGATTTCACCGTTAATAACGAGATTTATTACTATGTATTTCACGATTATTATTGTGTAATATAAATTTGTCTGATTGCAGACTGTGCAAAACTTGTTATGTCACAAATTTTAGCAGTAGCCTTTTGCGTATGCCGCTAAACACTGTATAGTAACAGCATCCATGCAGGAGGGCAGAAGCCACTTCCCAGTCTTGTCTTATGGAATGGTCTTCAAATGACATTTGAAATGCCACAATTTCCTTGTTGATGAACGTGCCCTGGAGAAAATTCCAAATTTTTACAGAAGAAAGGGATAATAAATCTCTCCCTCCCTCTCTCTCCATATTCCATTTATCTATATTTAATGGTTTCGGCATCGTATTTGTCGTCCCAATGTCACCTATGGATAAAAAAAAAGAAAAAAAAAATTTGGGCTCTCAAGGAGAGATCTTTAGGGAAGCCATGGAAACTTCCTCGGAATCAGGGTGTCTGGAGTACACTGAGACCCCCAAGACGTGTCTGGAGAAAAAGCGAAGATATGTTTACTTACAATTGTTATTTATTGGTTAGTTTTTTGATGAGTTCAAAAGATTCCATGGAAGTATACGATGGCAAGGTTGTGGAAATCAATGTAAATTTCTGTGCAAAACAAGGGACCAAGGAGAGGGTTGGGGCTCCCCCATGAAATGAATGTTTGCTTGGGGTGCCATTATAGTGCATTTAAATGTGAGAGTTAAAAAGGGTCGGATCAGAATTCAACTGCCGCTCTTCTCCCCTTGTTAATGAATCCCACAAGACTCAATAGTTTATTGCTTCCACCCACCCACGCTAGCTAGCTCTTGCATTCATCTCTTTGAAATACATCTTTGTCTGCATTACTCCAGCCAATTAATATGGGAACCATATGAAATGAAAAGGGTCCCACGAAAGTTATGGGATATTTGAAATCGCCATGCTTCTAAACCATCTCATTTTATGTATCCCCCACCTTGGTGCTCCTACTAATTAATGTTGATTAAGGCACGTCACATCCCTGCTTCTCAACCATATATTCTTACTCTTATTCATAGGGAAGACTTTTTTCCTTAAAAGAAAAAAATATATATATAATTACCATACTTTTAAGTAAAAATTAAAAATCAGTTGTTAATATAATTATTTAACTTTTTGATAGAGAGGGTTCAAGCCTTGTTTCAAGTAAATTTCTCCGACATCCACTACTATTAGACTCAAGTGAGTTTTTCTCATATTTGATTCTGATATTTGTATTTGATATAAATTTTTATTTTATATTATATTTCAGGCAACAGCAATAAAATTTGAATACGGTGTAAAGAATCAGTAAAGAGACATGCTTGAATTCCATGTTATGCATCAAAGCCAGTGCCATTAATATAGACTTTGTTACTATATCATAAATAAGACAGTTTTAACTCATGTGAAACTTGAATAAAAGAATTATTAACGCAGGACACAATTTGAAGATGAACTTAAACAAACGCACAAAAAAAAAAAAAAACAGAAATGATGTCGTATTTTATTATTCTATTTAGCTATCTAAGAGAAGGTTTTCAATGGATTGATATAGATAATATTTTACAAAAAAAATAAAAATAATAATAAAGAGATCACAAGGGAGAATGGAACCGATATATGTCATGAAACTCTTACCATTTTGAATCAAAAACCATAAAATTAGGTCTTCATTATTTTTTTCAATTTGTAACCATTTAGTATTTTAACTTAATTAAATTAAAACTAAGAAAGTAAGAAAATTGAGATAACAGATGAAAAATAGAATCCACTTTTTTGAAGACCTTGCACCACTCTTAAAAAATAAAATAAATTAAGTAAAATACTTGGACTCGAGGATGGTGATTGAAAAAACATTTAAATCTTTCTTTGTAGACTTGAAAGTCAATTCATAATTCTGATTTCAAAGTACAATCTTGTTAAGTCTGAAAAAATAGAAAATGAATCATTAAATCAAAATTATCGAAGAGAAAAAGAAGTTGAATATAAGAAACAACATAAGAAAATTTCCAAGAAAAGACAAGAAAAACCTATAACTCAATAACAAAAGTCCCCCCCTTGTCTCTGGACACAAAGACTTAAATGAAATGGAGAAGTAAATGACTTTCTGAACATTACTATATTCAGGACATTATATATTAAATGACCATTTAAGTTATTATTTTGGTCTCTGCAAATATATACCTCGGAAACAAATAGAAGGATTAAATTAAGGATTTTTTTTTTTCCTTTTAATACCCAATAACTATGGTCATTCATTACGCTTGCCTTATTTTGGATAGCAAATTTAGGCAAGAATTCAGTTCATCCATTATTATCATTATCTAGGAAAAGGAAAAGGAACATTCATTACTGAAAAGATATCTAAAATTCTTTGTATTCATCCATCATTATTAAGTAAAAAGAATCATTTAAAAAAATTATAAATTAATTACACATTCGTTGCTGAAAGAATATTTTAAAACTCTTCGTAAAACTATTTTAGAAACTACTCAAAAGAGTCTAAAATAAACAAAAAGAACGGCCATATGACATGATCTTGTCATAAGATTAGTGAATATATATATATATATCTTGAACCTTATGTTATAGATTATCTGTCAGAGGACACTGAGGGATCTTTCAACTGGAGTTTGACCCAAATTTCATTTATTTATTTTATTAAAAAACTTATGAAATTGTAAACTATTTAATAAGATTAGCACTCTCATTCTCATAAATCCTTTATTTCTTTTATTCCTATAAACCTTTATCTCCTCCAAAAAATTAAAATGAAATATTTTTAAAATAAAAAATTTAATTTTTAGTCACATAAATATTCTCAGACGATTTGATCCAAATTTCTTTCAAAGTATCATGCATATGCAAGTAAATAACGTAGCCTTAAAGCCCTTCATAACACTGGAGGCTGTCTCCATCGATTAATGCAGTCCTGATGGGCCAGTGTAACATTATACTTACCCAAGAGAGCCGGACCTCTGTTTTGACCCTATTCACCCCACATTCTGGCAGCACAATTTTCTTAATGCCATTAAATCATAGAACTTCCGTTCATATATTTCACATTTCATATTGCATTTACAAGATTTCCATTAATATTTCATTATATCATAGAATTTCCAATCATATTACATCCAAAATCGGTAATATCCAATGGGCCATATGCGCAAGCATTCTGAGATGTGATTGTTTGACTGTGCTTTTCATTGGGCATTTGACTAAAATTGTTGTTTCAACTGTGGGGGGTTTTTACCAAGACAGTCATGCGCTTAGTGAAACTGTGTCCTGATGGTTTAGGGAAAGAAGTTGTTGGCCTAAGAGAGAACTACAACTACGCAAATGAGACCGACCCATTTGACATAAAATATATAGCCTTTGAAGTTTTTGTTTTTTCTCCTTGGAAAAAAAAAGTTCGAAGGACGACACCCTCAAAACACAGTCGCCATTGCAATGAGACGAAAGTTTTTTCTTTTGATCAGCGTCAAACATGATTCTATTAAGAAAAAGTCCTAGTAGACACGGGACAAACAATTTATATTATCTGTAAAATATTTTAAATTAGACTGATTATATTCTATACAACAACATAACGAATTTTTATAATAATATAGTAAATGTTATCTATGTAATATAAATTATTTTAAATATAATATAATTTATTTTTATAATTATGCAAACAGAAGAAAGTGTATTTTCTTAACACTTTTTCTTTCTCATGGTTTTCTTCCCCCCCCCCCCCCCCCCCCCCCACGGCCCACCCCTTCCTTCTTTCTCATGGTTTTCTTTCTCAAGATTTCCTCTCGGTTTTCGGCCGCGGAAAGAGAACGAAGGTCCAAAACACGATGGATCAGGAAACATTAAATATTTTGTAGTCCATGTCCTTCTTGTTCGAGCCACAAACCACAGCAAATTGCCGCTTGGGTTGGAATTATATTAAAGCTCATAATTTTTTTTTTTAATCCCAACCGTCTTTTGCTTACATCTCAATTATTATGGCGATCAGAGCAATCACCTTCAAACACTGTTTAATTTGACTTTATGGGCAAGTTTCGTCATCATGCCAGAAAATTATTGGCTGCACAGCCTGTACTATATATATATATATATATATATATATATTTTAAATGGCTCTGTCATGATATGATTTTATAGACAAAAACTAATCGATAATATTGATTTACTAAGTTCCTTTATTATATGTTATTTTTTGATCAAATGTACGGTACTTTGCGCTGCCACAGTATACAATAATACAATCCTATTATAGTTCCTTTGTTGTTTTATATATGACATTATAAGATAGAGAGAGAGCCAATCTGTCAAGGCTCATCCTGATCTCCAGCATGATTCGAGTTTTAGTATAAATTTTGCAAAATCAATGGATATGAACATATGTTGGAGATTAGTTAGACAGATAGATCCTTAGGAAAGTATCACTACTGCTTGAAATCTCATGGGGACTGAAAATAAATTTATAGGTTTGTTTAAGCTTTTCATTGTATTTAAACAAACATAATTATTAACTTGGCATTTTTGCAACTGGATACCAAATTTATAGAACATATCGGAGATTAGATTGAATTGTATAAAAGTGTTAGTGTGTGCGTGAGAGAGAGAGTCAGTAAAAATGGCTTGGACACGAAAGTGGAAAGGAAATGCCAGAAAATCATACATTATACATAGGATAGACAAAGGGTCATGTACAGAAACAGGTTTTAGGAAATCCACAAGATAGAAAAACGGAAATTGTTTATTTATTATGTATGACCATCAATCTGTGATAAGCAGATGGATGACCATCAGTCCCACAATCTCTTATGTTTTTCTTCCCTATTGTACATAGTAGCAGCACACAACACTTCAATTTCCATATTGATCATGCCTGCGCTTGGGTGAGGTGAGCCTCAATATCTTTGCTGATATGGATACAGAACTCAAGCAATGAAGTTGGGTCTGGATCATTGGGATCCAGCTTCTCATATTCCAGGGTCCAATGAACCAGGCTGCCCTGGCCATCTTGTTTTGGTGTGGCCTGAACAGTGAGCTTGAAGTCCTTGTACTCCTTCAGCAGGTCTCCTTCAACCACTTTGAAAGTTGTTGACAGTTTCTGATCATCTATGGCTTCGATGACCTCCTTAGCAACTTTTTTAATCCCATCTGTTATGGTTTCATCATTCCAAATCATCAGTCACAGACCGTCATAATTATGTAGCTAGTAGTTAGCTAATTCTTCATAGTGAAAGCTAGCTTAATCGGTGAAGTCCATTGGTTTCCGCCTACGAGACAATGATCTAAGCTTGTCTATCCATGAAAACGGAGGACAAAGTAAAAAGGGCGTTCTCCAAATGTGGGGTACAGGAAAGATAAGGTAAAACACAACTCACAAAGGGGCTACCTTTGCTATTCAAGACTTTGACTTCCATGCTTCTAGATCAATGTAAAATAACCTTTACCACTACAAACTAAAAAGACTTTGGTAAATGATAAGAAAGTGGTTGGTACAAAATAACAGAAAGCATGTGGAAATCAGGGGATAAATTGAAAGTTTAGATAAGTCAGACAATGATAAATGATGAGAATGCGCTTACCATGTGTATAATTCCAGCAGATGACAGCGCCCACTTTACCCCAGTCACCTTCATGAAGCTCGCAACCATGTATTTTGTCGGGGGACATGTTGTTGACATGGTGTGGTCTGCAACTGAAGACATTATGAAACAAAGCAGCAGGTGCTTTGATCTCCACGTCACCCTCCAATTTACCAGACAGATTCATTTTCTTGGGTGATGTAGTTATCAGGAGGCAGAAATTTGGAACAAAACTCCAAAGCTATCAGGAGGCAATTCGTGAAGAGCTTGCTCTAATCTCTGACTCTTATATAGATGGATTTGGCGAGTTTGAGGCAACGCTGCTGTTTATGGACCGTTATATTATTCACTTTTTTCCCATTATATTATTATTCTCAGTTTCGCAAATGATATTAAGCTTAAATCTAAACCTAGACTTTTATATAACGTGTCAAAAAAAAAAAAAGAAGAAGAAGAAGAAGAAGAAAACAGATATAATACATGCAGCATATAAGCGTTTATTTTGGCAGAGGGAAAACAGCCCTCTTTGGCATACTACAATGATGCAGTTCTTTTAGACTTTGGGTATGACATGTTAGAAACCTAATTACAAGTTGGATGATCATTTGATGGTATGTAAAGAAAAAGATAACTCTTTTAATTTATAACCAAGAAAGAGTAAATAAATTTATCGATGTTCTCCAACATTAAAGAAACCAAAATATTATATCCAGCACGCCGAAACCCTACCATTATCAGCTCAAGATGAATCGACAATGTCAACTTCACTGAAAGATGGGTTGGTTGAATTGGGTATTCTTAGTTTTGTAATTTATTAGTATAATTACTACCTCATTGGTCAGCAGATTGAAAAATGAATGTATTCAAGACAAATTTTCAAAGATGAGATCATTTTAATATTAATTAAAAAATTTGTACGGGAACGCGCAAAAACTTTAAATAAGCAAAAGATAGACTCAATCATATTAAGAGATCTTGAATAAAAAAAAATGATAATCTCAATCACACTGTATGATAAAAAGAGGTCTCTAACCTCTTGAGAGATTCAATTTTTTTAAAAAAATTCTCTTCCCAAGATAATATCCAATTAAACCAACTAATTTATTGACAATTCAAATTAATTTTCATATTTATACAAAAAAAATCAGTATCTCTACTCAATTCTTACTTTGTTATTGTATCCTTAAAAAAAGTTGCATTTTCGTAATTAAAAAAATGGAGAAAACTTCTTCCTTCAATTGTTGCGCGACAATTAAAACCAAAATAACCATGTGGGGCAAAAATTTCAGATTTTTTTTGGATATTATTACAACATTATACCTCTACATGGTATTAAATTAAGAAACACGCAACAGATACATCTGTGGGAACAGCCTGGATTACAACTTTATAGCTCTTGTATTGGTCTAGGATATGTCCACCCACAGCAACGAGACTTACCGTCTTGCTTACCTCATCTACTTCAATCTTCTCCTTGAAATTTCCTTCTTTCCATCTATATATATACGTCCGAGCGAAAAAAAAAAAAAGGAACAAAAGTTAAAAATAGTAATCCACCAACAAATTTGAGGGAATTGATGCTTTAGAAAGTAATGCAAATTTTACCCACTTTAGAAGGCACCATTTTAGTTAATATTGGAAATCATTAGTGTCTATGTCTGGAGCCTTACCTACTGTATAGTTCCACTCTTTAATGGAGCCAGAAGTTTTCCAATCACCTTCATGGACTTGAATGTCATGAATTTTATCAGAAGAGGCATTGCCAAGTTGGTGAATTTCGGTGCTTAAGAGTTTGAAGAACTGATCAGCCGAGCACTTGAGCTCTACATCAGCCACTTGTTTTTCAAGATCTGCCATCTATTAGCGCACAGCTATAAGCCCGCAATCGAGTGATGCGGTGAGCCTCACTTGGCGTTCAGCCTTTATACAGAGAGTCTCATTTGTCATTTCAATAAGAGAAAATGTTAAATTAATTAACATGAGTGGTCCATGTCATTTAAAGTATGACTCAAAATAAAAGGCCTAATATGATGGTCGGTTAGGCATAACGGTAATTTGGATCATCGGGTTTAAAATCCCTCCACTCTCCCTATTAAGAATAAACGTTATAGGAAAGGAATATGTGTATATATATCTTCTCCTATTAAAAATAACCGTTACAGGAAAAGGAGTATCTTCTCATTTAAGATAATTATTACAGAAAGAGAGAATCTTCCTATTTAAGGTAACGGTTACAGGAAAGGAAGACGTGTATATATATATATATATATGCTATTACAGACCTTTTCGTGTGCTTAACCATCAGAGAGAGAAAACGTAAAGAAAAGAAAGGGGAAAGAGTAGGAGAAAAGAGAGAAGCATTCAGGAACGAAACAGAAGAGGCTTCCCATCTCCACTGCGGGACATCAGCATAATGGACAACGATATGTTGATTTCAATTACAGTTTTATTGCTAGTATTCGCATAAAGAAAGATCCTGCAATATATGAAATAAGAATTTCATAAAGAGAAATTCTAGAAAAGTCCAACAATTGGTATCAGAGCGGGTCTGCGAATATTGCAATTTGGTTTTCTTTATCTCTTTGTGCCGGGTAGTATTTTATTTTATTAGGTTGTATTTTGTTTTTCCTTTGCGTGTAATCAATAATTACAACGCGGGATAAAACAAATATATTGGTTGCCTGGTACGCGGGTCCCACCTGCAGTATGGTGGTGCTCGGGTAGTATTTTATTTTATTAGGTTGTATTTTTTTTTTCCTTTGCGTGTAATCAATAATTACAACGCGGGGATAAAACAAATATTATTGGTTGCCTGGTACGCGGGTCCCACCTGCAGTATGGTGGTGCTCGGGTAGTATTTTTTTTTTATTAGGTTGTATTTTTTTTTTTTCCTTTGCGTGTAATCAATAATTACAACGCGGGATAAAACAAATATATTGGTTGCCTGGTACGTGGGTCCCACCTGCAGTATGGTGGTGCTCGGGTAGTATTTTTATTTTATTAGGTTGTATTTTTTGTTTTTCCTTTGCGTGTAATCAATAATTACAACGCGGGATAAAAAATAAATATATTGGTTGCCTGGTACGCGGGTCCCACCTGCAGTATGGTGGTGCTCGGGTAGTATTTTATTTTATTAGGTTGTATTTTGTTTTTCCTTTCCGTGTAATCAATAATTACAACGCGGGATAAAACAAATATATTGGTTGCCTGGTATGCGGGTCCCACCTGCAGTATGGTGGTGCTTGGGTAGTATTTTATTTTATTAGGTTGTATTTTGTTTTTTCTTTGCGTGTAATCAATAATTACAACGCGGGATAAAACAAATATATTGGTTGCCTGGTACGCGGGTCCCACCTGCAGTATGGTGGTGTTCGGGTAGTATTTTATTTTATTAGGTTGTATTTTGTTTTTCCTTTGCGTGTAATCAATAATTACAACGCGGGGTAAAACAAATATATTGATTGCTTGGTACGCGGGTCCCACCTGCAGTATGGTGGTGCTCGGGTCCGAATGAATACCATAAAAAAAAAAAAAGACTCCCACATAAAAGATAATTTAATCTTCGTAATTGAAGATTATTAAATTTACGTTGATGAGTCAAATATTAAAAGCTTGTTAGTCACCAAAGTGGCCTGGCTTTGAATGGATTTGAACAGCTGACTGTGAATTTTAATTGTTCATTTTGGATGCTAATAAAATGTTTTGAAATGAACAATTGTGGTTATTAATTATAAAGTTAGGAGATCATCCAAAGATGGATCATTGCTTATAATTAATGACACCAAAAGGGATTAATTAATATACTAAGTAAACGTGATTGTATATCCAAAGATAACATTCATGTTAATTTTAGTATGATTAATTGATCTATTAAAGTTTATTTAAATTAGCATCATTATTGATTAGAGTTATGTATTTGAGGATCACCCAAAGGTGAACTTAAATACATAATTAAAGTTTGTAATGTATCTGAATCCATTAGAGTTTACTCAAAGCATTAACGTATAAATTTGGATTATATTTACAGCTTCCACCAATGTATTCGCCTTAGGCAATTCAATGGTCAAATTCAATGGGCTGAACTATGCTGAATGGTCTGAGCATATTCAGTTTCATTTGGGTGTATTGGGCCTGGACTTAGCAGTCATTTCGGATGAAAAGCCTGCAGTCATTACAGGGACTAGTACAGAATCTGATAAGTCTTTTTATGAGGCTTGGGTACGGTCCAATAGGCTGAGTTTGAATTTGATGCGAATGACGATAGCTGAAAACGTCAAGTCATCGATGCCTAAGACAGAAAATGCGAGGGAATTTCTGATGAGAATTAAGGAATACTCTCAGTCAGATATAACTGATAAATCCATCGTAGGAACCCTAATGAGTGAGCTGACGACCAAGAAATTTGATTGGTCACAGCCCATTCATGATCATGTGACCAGTATGGCTAATCTAGCAGCAAGGTTGAAAACAATGGGCATGGATGTGAGTGAATCATTTCTGGTTCAATTCATCATAAACTCACTGCCTCCTGAATTTGGCCAGTTCCAAGTGAATTATAACACTATTAAAGAGAAATGGAACTTTCAAGAAATTAAGGCCATGTTAGTTCAGGAGGAAGGGAGATTAAAGAAGATGAAGGATCACTCCATTCATCTCATCGTTCATAAGGATGCTAGTGGTAGCAGGTCTAAACCACATAAGAAAGGTAAGAAGAAGGAGAAAGCCTCTATGAAAGTCACTGGAGGTCAGATCCAGAAGGATCAGAAATGCTTCTTCTGCAAAAAGATGGGTCACTTAAAAAATGATTGCCCAAAAAGAAAGGTTTGGTTCGAAAAGAAAGGTACGTACTGTATATCAGTATGTTTTGAATCAAACATAATTGAAGTGCCCAATAATACTTGGTGGTTAGATTCTGGAGCTACTATTCATGTGTCACATATTATGCAGGGATTCCTTTCAATCCAGCCCATAACAGGAACTGAGAAGTTCCTCTATATGGGGAAACAGAATGAAGGCACGAATAGAAGGGATTGGGACGTACAGATTGATCTTGGACACCAAGTGTCATCTGGATCTAGAAAAGTGTCTCTATGTTCCTGAATGTACTAGAAATTTAGTTTCTGTTGCAAAGTTGGATAAAGAAGGATTTAACCTCAAGATTGGAAATGGTGCATTTTCATTGTATAGACATTCGTACTATTATGGATCGGGTACTTTGATTGATGATTTGTACCGTTTGAATCTTGATGCTATGTATGCTGATTCCATATTTCTTGTTGAACATGGTATAGGTAACAAACGTAATATGCATGATGAAAGTTCTGCTTTCTTATGGCATCAAAGATTGGGTCATATATCCAAAGAAAGGATATTGAGGTTGATGAAAGGTGATGTCCTGCCTCAATTGGATTTTACTGATTGGGATGTATGTGTTGATTGTATAAAAGGGAAACAAAACAAAACATACATCAAAGAACCCAGCCATAAGAAGCAATGAGCCTTTAGAATTGATACACACTGATGTTTGTGGCCCGTTTGATATCCCAACATGGGGTGGTGAGAAATATTTCATCACCTTTATAGATGACTATTCACAATATTGTTACTTGTATCTACTGCATGAAAAGTCTCAGTCAGTAAACATCCTAGAGGTGTTTATTAATGAAGTTGAAAGGCAGTTAGATAGAAAAGTAAAAGTGATTAAGTCAGATAGGGGTGGTGAATATTATGGAAAATTCAATGAAAGTGGACAATGTCCTGGTCCATTTGCAAAACTTCTTGAGAGTCGAGGCATATGTGCACAGTATACAATGCCTGGTACACCACAACAGAATGGTGTAGCGGAAAGGTGGAATCGCACACTTATGGATATGGTTAGGAGCATGTTGAATTATAGTACTGTACCCTTATCTTTATGGATGCATGCATTAAGAACTGCTGCATATCTGCTGAATAGAGTTCCTAGTAAGGCTGTCCCTAAAACTCCTTACGAGTTATGGACAGGAAGGAAACCCAGTTTGAGACACCTTCATGTTTGGGGTTGTTCAGCAGAAGTAAGGATATACAATCCACATGAAGGAAAGCTTGATGCAAGAACCATTAGTGGTTACTTCATTGGCTATTCTGAAAAGTCCAAAGGGTATAGGTTTTACTGCCCTAACTATAGTACTAGAATAGTTGAGTCTGGTAATGCTCGGTTCATTGAAAATGGTCAGTTCAGTGGGAGTGGGGAATCACGAAAGGTGGATATTAAAGAATCACAAAATGAATGGTCCACAGTGAGTACTCCTACTCATGTCGGTCGGTATTCCCACACCCAGTGTTTCTACTCAAATTGTTATTCCTTATGTTGTTGCATCACAGTCACGTGACATGCAAGGACAACAAATTGATACTCGAAACACTCAAAGTGAACACATAAGAGATGAACCAAGTGACAATATTCAATTTACAAATGAACAAGTGATACCACAAGAAATGGCATTACAGAGGTCTACAAGATAGAAAAGGCCAACAGTTTCAAATGATTATGTGGTTTACTCACTTGAGCATGAATCGGAATTGAGCATTGATAAAGATCCAGTCTCATTTAAACAAGCCATGGAATGTAATGATTCTGAAAGGTGGTTCAATGCCATGAAAGAAGAGATGAAATCGATGGATGTAAACCAAGTCTGGGAGCTAGTAGAGTTACCTGAAGGATCAAAACGAGTTGGCTGTAAGTGGGTCTTCAAGACCAAGCGAAACTCGAACGGTAACATCGAAAGGTATAAGGCCAGACTTGTAGCCAAAGGTTTCACTCAAAGAGATGGTGTTGACTATAAGGAGACTTTCTCTCCAGTTTCTAAGAAAGACTCTTTTAGAATTATTATGGCATTGGTGGCTCATAATGATCTAGAGCTCCACCAAATGGATGTAAAGACCGCCTTTCTGAATGGTGACTTGGAAGAGGAAGTGTATATGGACCAACCTGAAGGTTTCATCACTACGGGGCAAGAAAATTTTTGGTGTGTAAATTAAAGAAATCGATATATGGACTGAAACAAGCCTCCCGACAATGGTATATTAAGTTCAATAATACTATTACGTCATACGGTTTTTGTAAAAAAAACACCGTTGATCGGTGTATCTATATGAAGGTCAGTGGGAGCAAGTTCATTATATTAGTCCTATATGTCGATGACATTCTTTTGGCCGCTAATGACATAGGTTTGTTACATAATGTGAAGAAATTTCTCTCTGAAACTTTTGAAATGAAAGATATGAATGAGGCATCCTATGTGATAGGAATAGAAATATTCCGTGATAGATCACAAGGATTGTTAGGATTGTCTCAGAAAGGCTATATCAATAAAGTATTAGAGAGATTTAGAATGGAAAATTGCTCAACAGGAATAGTTCCAATTCAGAAAGGGGACAAGTTCAGTGAATTACAATGTCCAAAGAATGATTTGGAACGGAAAGTGATGGAATCAGTTCCCTATGCATCACTGGTTGGAAGCCTGATGTATGCGCAAACATGTACTCGGCCAGACATCAGTTTCGCAGTTGGAATGTTAGGCCGATATCAAAGTAATCCTGGAATAGATCATTGGAAAGCCGGAAAGAAAGTACTTAGGTACTTACAAGGCACCAAAGATTACATGCTTACTTATAAAAGATCAAGTCATCTTGAAGTAGTAGGCTACTCGGATTCAGATTATGCTGGATGTGTAGACTCGAGGAAATCTACATTTGGTTACATGTTTCTCCTGGCTGGAGGAGCAGTTTCTTGGAAAAGCGGGAAGCAATCTATCATTGCTACTTCCACTATGGAGGCTGAATTTGTAGCATGCTTTAAGTCTACTGTTCATGCATTATGGTTGCGGAATTTTATCTTAAGGCTTGGTTTGGTCGACAGTATAGAAAAGCCGTTAAGAATTTTTTGTGACAATTCCGCAGCAGCCTTCTTCTCTAAGAATGATAGGTATTCTAAAGGTGCGAAACATATGGATTTGAAATACCTATCTGTTAAAGAAGAAGTGCAAAACCAAAGAGTATCCATTGAGCATATTGGCACTGAGTTGATGGTAGCGGACCCGTTAATTAAAGGTTTGCCACCGAAAACATTTACTGGACATGTTGATCGGATGAGCATTATGGACAGGTCCTTATACACTTGAAAGCCAATATTTATAATGCTCATATCATTGTGACACTCGTGAATTCAATTAAAGTTATGGTTTTGCTTGTGCTCTGTTATCTTTGTTTAGATGTATACAATTATGGTTTGTGAGATAATTAATAGCATATATGAGAATGACAGTTTAAAGTTTCAATGTTCCTCAGTAAAGTATTTTGAATTATGATGATTATGTGATACATGGAAGGAATCATATTGCTATAAGATGTGTGACCGCCATGATCCAATCATCTTAATTCAATTAAGTGTTGTGATTTGATGATCTTTAAGAATTGTGTGCACTTAATTGTTATTGTTTCATCAAGTCATGACATGGACCAAGTGGGAGATTGTTAAATTAATTAACATGAGTGGTCCATGTCATTTAAAGTATGACTCAAAATAAAAGGCCTAATATGATGGTCGGTTAGGCATAAACGGTAATTTGGGTCATCGGGTTTAAAATCCCTCCACTCTCCCTATTAAGAATAAACGTTACAGGAAAGGAATATGTGTATATATATATCTTCCCCTATTAAGAATAACCGTTACAGGAAAAGGAGTATCTTCTCATTTAAGATAATTATTACAGAAAGAGAGGATCTTCCTATTTAAGGTAACGGTTACAGGAAAGGAAGACGTGTATATATATATATATATGCTATTACAGACCTTTCCGTGTGCTTAACCATCAGAGAGAGAAAACGTAAAGAAAAGAAAGGGGAAAGAGTAGGAGAAAAGAGAGAAGCGTTCAGGAACGAAACAGAAGAGGCTTCCCATCTCCACTGCGGGATATCAGCATAATGGACAACGGTATGTTGATTTCAATTACAGTTTTATTGCTAGTATTCGCATAAAGAAAGATCCTGTAATATATGAAATAAGAATTTCATAAAGAGAAATTCTAGAAAAGTCCAACAGGAAACGCTTGTGGCCATGCGTGATCACACGGTTTAAATTCCACACGTTTAGACCAAAATGAGTGCTGAAATTGTTACACGTCGACGTGCAAATATGAGGTTGAGAATTTGTCAGTAACCTCCATGCCTTGGACCAAAGCCGTGGGACAGGGAGAGAACGAGGAAAGAAAATTGTGCTGGCTAATGTATTTTCTGAAAGAAAAAAAAAACAAAAACAATTATAAATGCCTTTCCAAAAGAAAAACATATATCGACCGGCAGCCTGGAGAAAAGTGTTCCTTAATAAAATACATAAAAATAATTCTTTGTGCAACTAACACTCCGTAGGTTGAGAAGTGTTTAGTGTTTACCTGCGGCATATTTCCAGAGCTGATGAGCCACTAGTATCCAAATCGCCCTCTTGTAAATCAACCGCATCTATGCTACCACCATCATTGGGGAACTGATGACATCAGCTGCTGAAGATTTTGTAGAACTTGTCAGCAGTGGCCTGAAGCTTTTTTATTTCTGCCCCATGTTACGTTTTTCGTTTGGTGCAATGAAGCTGCAACTAGCGCAACTATAATATATGTTTTCGAGTCAGAGTGTCAGACAATTGACCATGCTCTGCTCTCTTCAACAAACAGAAATGGGAAATTTTATTGTAATTTTCTTCTGTGAATGTACTCTTTTGTCATGCAAAATTTCTTGTAAAGCTTGAAGGCTTCTCCTTCCAGGCCAATGCAGGTAAAATTTTTTAAAAAAATGTAAATTTTGAAATTGTAAAAATGAGAAATCAAGAATTTGACAAATGGAATGGCATAAATGCATTGTAACAAAATTATAAATTTTTATATAATTTTGATTAAAAATTACATTATTGTTATATTTGATTTATCATTACTAAATAGTTTGATAGAAAATTTAAAATATTTAAGACAATGATCTTAGAAAGAGAACTAGGAACAACAATTTTAAATTTTTATGAATCTTATTTTCTTTAAAATTATTATGTTTTTAATAAATTCACACATTTAGCAAACTTTTTATTGTAATATATATTAATATTTTTTATGCAAAATAATTTGTAAAAGTTTTTTTTTGTTTTAATAACTTTAATATTATTAAAATCATATTAATTCATTTACACACTAATAATTTTTTAAATTTTATTATAATCTTATATCTTTTGTAATATAATTCACCTTCTTTTGGGTATTTTTGGGACTAACAAACAAATACATGAAATCAAATCAAATTTAGTTGCACCAAAAACTTTATCCTTCCCCCCCGATTCTCGTTTCCTGTTCAAACAGGAAAACTAAGCTTTGCTGTGAAACTTTACAGCTTGTTCTTACAAGCACCAACAATCTTGTAGTACCAACTTTATCCAAGGCCTCGACTTTAAATATTATGTTAAAAAGCTTGCTTTGAGAAAAGACTCCCCATTAAGGATTCCTATTTATTAATTTTTTGTTTTTTTTCATCCCCGAACATAGAAAATTAACGACTGATGTAGTTGGTATGAAAGCATATATGGGGAGATTGATTTTTTAGGATACCATTGAAGCCATAGACAATGAGAACTTGTCAATCACATTTAAAGCGATTGAAGGAGACCCGTTCAAGGAATTCGAAAGCTTCAAAATCACCATTTAGACTGCTCCAAAGGGTGAGGAAAGTGTGGTGCGCGGGGCCATGGAATAGGGGAAGCAGCATGACCAAATTATCGGTCCACATCCATTGCTTCAACTTGCTGTTGAAGTCTTCAAAGACATCGATGCTGATCTTTCCAAAGCATAGGTGCCATAACCATCTTTGTGCTTGTTAGAATAAAGCACTTGTTTTGCACTTAAACTACGAGTGTGCTTGTAGTTCTATGTCCGGGTGATGAGAAACCACGAATGTTGAGAACACCTAGGCTTTGTTGTGTTTAATTGCTATGTTCCACTCCGTGTCCGCAAGTAAATTTTGTGTTATGTATTATCTTCATAATTATTAAATAACTAAAACTTGAATTAGATTTTATTGTTAAATAATTTATATTTCTATTACTAAATTTATTATTTATTTTTACTTTTTGTCACTCAGTTTTAATTTAATTATTATATTACTCTATTAGGCAAAAATTAAAATTTACATTTTAAATAATATATTTTTATATAATTAATTTTGTCAATTAATGTATTGATAAAAATTAGGTTAAATTTCTAAATTCATAATATTATGTTTAGCAACAAGATTATAAAAATAAAAAACAATGACTGCCTCTAAAAGAATTATTAGTTTTTTATTTAATAACACTTTTATCTCATAAATGACTCAATTTGAGATAAGATGTAATAGTTAGAAGAACACTATGCATTATTTGTAGCTTGATGCACCATCTCCTAAAAAGAATTTTTCTATGTTTATTTATTTTTTATTTTTAAAAGATTAATTTTTTATTAAAATTTGAGTTAAATTTTAAAAATAATCTAAAATTTAATAAGAAACTTACTTTTAAAAAAATTAAAGAAATATATAAATAAAAACTTCTTTTTATCATCTAACATATTAGATATCACATGACTTGTAATATTTTTTTAGTCATTAAATTATATATTAAATTAAAAATTTATCATTTAATTTTTATATAATACAATATATTCATTGTACTAATTATTATCTATAAATGTTGTATATTTAATTATTTATGCACAAAAAATTTATATATTCAAGAATTTGTCTTTTCTGAAAAATCATCGTTACTCATTTTCTCCAGTCAAAACCTTGTACTACTTTGAGGCATACTCACCGCAGTTCCTTGGTTGAGTTAACGTTGGATTCGTGGGAAAAGGAAATAGTTCTGCTCTCCTTTAACTAACTTTCCACGGTTCAAAAGCGCCGAGGTAGGCTTTCATCATGGCAGTTCACTGTACATAATTTTTGCAGTAAACTCTAGAGGAGGAAATTGGTTGAAGCCATGTAAAAAAGCTGACAGGATTTGTGTGAACTCTCATGTTTGCACTTAATTCTGCAAAGGTGTTTTCTCTCATTCGAGCTCTCTTTCTATCTCACTCATTCTCGTTACGGGTCACTATAGGATGAGGTTGTTCTGATACCAAAATATTGGTTTAAAGAAGCAGAGGAACACAAAATGCAAAAAATTTAATGAATCAAGGAGAGAAATTCAAACCAAGCAAAGAATGAGAGAGATCTACTTGTTTACTTTTCATTAATAATCAAGCCTCATTATATATGAAATCTTATACGAAATGCATCATCACAAATTCAAATTACAACAAATGGATATAATTAGCTTCTCCCAGCAAGAAACAGACTCTTGAGCTTCTGATACGTGCTAGGTTACATCTGAATTTGGAGGGAACCGTTAAACTGAAACTTGAACATTTACAGGGGGCAATTCAGCAGCACCATGTTGCTGTCTTCACTGTGTACACTTGGTAGGCTTTTAGAAGAGGTCAAAGTTTGCTGCATCTTTTTGTTGGTGGCCTTGAAACAAGGGGTCTATGGACTGAGTTTAGGGTGGGCTAGAGGAAGTACGGGCAGACCTCGTGTTATTTACAGGGGTTCTGACCTTGTTTAATGCAACGGAACCCCGAGTGTTTGGTGCTGGTATAGGTGCTGCAGTTTTGGCTGGAGGCATTTTCTGTTTTGAGTCCATGAAATATTGGCTATTGGCGCATCTTTATTAGCAGCCAGGAAGAGTTACTTCAAATGTAGGCTGCTCTGGTTGCTGCTGGGCAAGTGGATGCAGATTATGGTTTGCAAGTGGACAGAAGAAACAATGCTGTCATTTCTTGATGCATGTGTTTGGTTTCCGCTAGATGAAGTGAAATAACGAGGCCTAAATTTTATTACATTATAACTTATAATGTCCTTATGGTCTCTATTCAAGTAGTTTTACCTTGATACAAACTAACCATAAAACATCATTTTACAAGCCATGGTATGGAGTGGCAATCAAGTTCAGGTCATATTTCCTTCTAACTGTTGCACCAAAATTCTCAGTCATATCTAGTGTTTCTGGCTTGAGCCCATCAGGGAGCTTCCAATCAAAATGATACAGCAATTGAGCAAGTGGAAGCTCCATATCAGCTATGCCAAACAACACGCCAGGGCACATCCTCCTTCCAGCACCAAATGGGATAAGCTCAAAGTGATTCCCCTTGTAATCTATGGGGCTATCGATGAATCGCTCGGGGTAGAACGTCTCAGGATCAGTCCAATACTTCGGATCCCTTCCTATAGCCCATGCATTCACAAGGATTTTGGATTTTGCAGGTACCTCGTACCCATTTATCTCGCATTTCTCTCTGGCTTCTCTTGGAACTAGCAAGGGAGCTGGAGGATGCAATCTCAGAGCTTCTTTGATGATTGATTTCAAGTAGTGCAATCCATGCAGGCCTGATTCATCAACTTTTCCATTTTGTTCAAATTGGTTCCTGACTTCTAACTGTGCCTTTTTCAGCACTCTTGGGTTTTTCAACATTTCAGATATTGCCCATTCTGTTGCTGTTGATGATGTCTCACTTCCAGCCACAAAAAGATCCTGAAATAGGATTGCACTGTCAGCTAGAATTAATTAAACACATGATTCTTCTAGTTTTAGCATAGAAGAAAATTATAAAAATTGAAGGGTACATATAAAGGGTTATAAGGGTGAGCCTTGGCCTAACAGTAGACGTAACTCGAGAATGACACGAGGTCAAAGCTAGAGTCAAAGAAACTTATTATTATTATTAAAAAAAAAACAAGTGTGAGGTGACGTGCATGTGAGTCAACATCGTTTTCAATATAAAGGGGCAGGAATACTAACCAGAAGGACCGCCTTGATATTTTCATCTGTCAAGGGAAATTCAAGGTCTCCATCCTCCTGAAGCTTCAAAAGAACATCAACAAGATCATCCTTTTCGTCATCACCATCTCTTTCTGTCATTCCCCTTCTATCTCTATGATCTTTGATGATACTTTCCAATAACCTATCTGATTCCTGACTTAAACTCTTGAGTCTAGACCCAATCCCACCAATCACTTGCAGGAGTTTAATAGAGGGGAACACATCTGCAAGATTGAAGCCACCTGCATACTCCAGAATTTCCTCCATAACCAGTACAAAAGCCTCTTGGTCTTTGCATTTTTTGCCAAAACTAACCCGTGCAACGATGTCATATGTTAGAGAAAACAACTTCCTACTGAAGTTGAATGGCAATCCTGCGGTAGAAGCAATTGAACTGATGAGATTGGATACCTCCTCTTCCCGGATCGATCTAAATGATTGCACGCGTTTCGCACTCAGCAACTCCAATACACACAGTTTTCTCAACTGCTTCCAATACTCTCCATATGGTGCAAACACAAGATCTTTAAGATTATAAGTTGCGAAGCTAGCAGCCAGGATAAAGGGCCTTTGGGAAAAGTTGGCATCGTGAGTTTTCATCATTTCCTTAGCTGCCTCTGGCGATGAAATGATGACATGGGGAACTTCACCAAGTTGAAGGTGCATAATGCCTCCATATTTCTTTGATAACTCTGCTAGACGATGGTGGGGCAGAGGACAAAGAAGTTGGTGAATGTTTCCTACAATAGGCAGCCTCCTCGGTCCTGGGGGTAGATTTGGTGTATGGTGATTGGTTTTTGATTGTTTCAATATCTTCACTGTGATGTAGATGAAGGAGAGGAAGATTATGAGTATTGAAATGAAAGGCAATTGGCACTCCATGACTCAAAATGTGGAGGACTGGAGGCCGTTTGTCATGCTTTTTCGACTTATATATAGGATGTAAAAGCATTGAAGTATGCTCCAATTGGCTTATTTTAATACGGTGGCCATTGTTGAAACTTTGTTCAAAAAAATATTTTCTTTGCGGCCCCTGTTGACTTTGTAGCTCATCTAAACGTATGTAACAGTGACCTTCAAGTTTTGAAGTGATGGTGTCTTTTTTTTTTTTAATTTATCTTTTAATTTTTATGCATGTCCCACCTGGTTTTGCCAAGCAATTATGATTCATTCTGGCTCTCAAGCAAAATTTTTGTTTTGAACAAGATGCTTTGCTGGATGCAGCCAACACCATGAAGGCTGTTCACCAAGAGTCTTTCGCAGAAGATGCAATAGGAAAAAATAAAGATAAAAAACTTGCATGAATATAATGAACTAACATATTTTAGATATAAAAATTATAAATAAATTATCAAAATTGTTGGTGATGCATTTTTTATTTTTTTAACATATAATTGTTGATATATGGTAACTAATAGTATAATAGTGTGATGTAAATTATTTCTAGAACATGTAAAATTTATTATTTTTATGTAATAATTAATTAATTAATTAATTAATTAATAACAAAGAAAAATCGGGGTTGGGGAATGGAGGGGTGGCATCGCCTCTTTTTGTGTTTTGTTTTTTTTTTTTATAAATATAATGTGTATAATCAAATAAAAGTGTATATAATTAATAAAAAAATATTTATATAACCAACAACAAAATTGTGTTATTTGCATATCATTGTTGTCTATATATACATTATATGTGCTGAATATATATTTACCTTTTTCGTATGTGTGTATATATATATATATATTAAAAAAAAAAAGAGCTAGAGACGTATATCTACTTTCCACCACTTTCCCTTCCTCTTGTTACGTTTATAAAATTTAAAAAAAAATTATATATATATTTGACATAGAATTCCATGTGCACTGAAATTCCATTCAAATAATGGATTGTTCAAAGGTACGCCGAGATTTTAGTGGTTGTAAAATGGGTGCTTAGGTGATAAAATTCCACACCCACTTCAATCTTAATTCCACTCCCCAGTGTTTCCAGCAGTCTTTCTTTGACGTTTTCTCAGCAAAACTATTGTTCAAATCAAGCACTTCAACATCGACTGCGAAGTAAGAGATTCTCCTTGACCAAAAGAAATTTAAATGGCCAACACACATGAAACAAAAGGTCAGTTGATTTACCTAACACAAAAGGAAATAACGGAGGATAATGGACCCATCGTTCAATGCATACATATTCCGAATTATGAATGTTATCTTGACCCACGAATCACAAGTCTTTGCTTCACAATCTAATGAAGAAACAATATAACACATGCCCCAAACAAGGATCCAATCTCACAGATTCTGCAAGCATTTCTCTACTCGATCGTTTCCTCGTAATCCATGCTCTCTATGCAGTTTGGGTTTCGAAATAGCCTTTCTAGATTAGCAGACACCGAAATTGTCTTTAAATAGAATTGGCAATGTAGTAAATGGTTGATCTTAGCAGATGCATGTTGGAAGTAGGAGCAAAGGCTTTTTCTTCTCACATTGAATTTATTCAAACGGGAAACAATTCTCTCCCTGCACCCAGAGGTAAAACCAACTAGGTCAACTTCACATGCACAAAATGCAGATTTACCCATTTCATTTTTCAGTTGTATATTTTAAATTTTTTAATACACGAATAAATTTAATAATAAAATTATAAATATGCATCCAACAATATTAATAATCTTAGTTTGGATCTGTGAAATGCATCGAGTTGATTGCATCCCATTAATGCAGATATATCATCTATATTGTCGACTTTTGTGATGGAATATTTTCAAGATTTTCCAAGGTTAACTTTTAATTCGGACATTGCTTGGAAGCCGGTGAGAAGGGCCATCAGCCATAGAATTTGAGAAAACTCAGCGTTACAAAACAGGAAAGTAATAATCAATGAGTGACATCGCCCCTCGTGTTATTGTAGTCAATATAAAATCCAGAAACGCAGTTTGCCAGCGTTCTCTTCAATAGCATCACCCCCAGAGGTGCAATTCAGTGAAGTAGCAAAGGAGCCTGAAATGAAAAAAAAAAAAAAAAAAATCATTTTGAGGCACGACGAAATATCAGCTTTTATAACATCTAAAACGCATTAGACATTTAAAATAAATCGAGAGGATCACAGATTGACCCACCTCTACATTGTCATCATTTTGGATAATAGAACCCAAATATAAAAATAGTCACATCAAAGGACATTTAATCTAATAGACTGCTCTATTACACCTTTAGCATTTGCTAAAATTCAACACAACACCATATGTTTTGTTTTTTGTTTCATTATACCTAAAACCTTTAGACTTTAGTGTATCTCCCCAGACTTTCAAGTTGTAGTCTAATCCCATCTTAATCTCACATATTAACATAATATTATTTCTAGATAAAATATAATATGTCACATCATTTTGAATATAATCAATCAAGATATCTTAATTAGTACAAATAATAATAAAAAAAAAAGACTTAGAACTGACTTATAGTAAGTGTTATGGTCTCTACAAGGCTTTTTGTTACTGTGTGTAGCATATAAGATATGATAAATGCCTCTATGCTTGGTAAAATGTCTCTCTCTCTCTCTCAATTATTGTTACAACCATGAACTGCGCAATACACAAATAATTTTTTTCCTTTTTTTATAATAAAAGATTTGAACCTGAAACTTCTACCGTATATGTGTGGTCATCGTTGAGTTGCAGGCCTCCCCTTGGAGACTTCGTGTTGCACTACTAATTGTGAATTGCCCAAGCATAGCATTTACCATCAAGTTGCAATGAAAAGGGTAGCAAAGCCCCCCATAACTTTTAAAAGTCACTGTCTTCCATACACCTTCAAGCTAATGAGGTGCATCACGTACCCTTTCAATTAAGTCACATCTCTTTTCGAATGGTCGCAATGACCTCTGGCTATAATTCTTGGGAATTTTATCTAACGCCACCACGGATTGAGAACAGAGAGCCTGCCATAGAGATGCGTCCATGTTTCGGTCTATATAAACGAAACATACATACACAAAAATTCATATCTGGCCTAGCAATGTTGGGACAATGTTGACCTAAAATGTGCGACAAGAGATATAACATTGCGGGCCGCACCGTTGAACTCTATGTTCAAACCCGTCTAATTTGCAAGCGATTGGAAGAAGGACCAGCCCTGGACACCCGGAGCTTATGGGAAGGTCTGATCTTTTATATGTCCATAAAATTCTCATGCTAAATTCTTATAAAGGTAAAAAAAAAGAAGTACTCTCTGCCCAGTGCTACTGAAATTATATTCATAATTAAAAGGTCTCGAGTTTAAATTTTGTGCCAGTTATTGGCCTTGATCTAGGTCGGGCTACAAAGGCCCATGATTAGTGTTTCAGCATTTTTGTACCAAAAGCTCTGGTTTATGACGTTAAATTATCCTCTGATCTTAGCTCGATTTTTATCTATATATATATATATAAATTAATCATCTCTGATAAGGACCGAATTGAAACCTTCAACAATCCTGTTGCAGAGGACTCGAAACCATTGAACCAAAGCTCATAAATAAGAGTAAGCTAGAATTCACCCCACCACAAAAAGTAATGTCTTTGTATTTTTGTGCATTATCTAAAAGGGGATATTAATAGCTCCCTACACGCACAAATGAGTCGTGTGCAAATATTGATTCCCATCTAAAAGGTATATCCACATTTTCACTGTATAGTAAATCATCCATCATATGTATTTTATATAAATATTATTTTTCTCTTCACCATTTTCATCATGTTATGCAAGTCCATGTCTGGCATACTTGTCGATCTGGGTGATATCTAGAATTTTGTCCACTCCGCTGGCCAGTAGAAACCTGGGAAGAAACATGAGTCATTGTGACATTCACATCAATTTTTTGCACACACATAAGTGGAGGCCATGTGATTGCGTGCATACTTATCTCTAAGCGCATTGGCCATTGACTGACAACCCCCCAGCACTGTCGATTGCATATTTACTGCAACATTTGGATTGTGAATACTTTGCCGAAGGTGTATCCAACCATATTCTCCATCTTCTGTGTCAGAAACTTTAGCCCTGCATTGTAAGAACTCGCGCAACTTCAGTACCAAAACATGGCACCAGTCACAACTAATTGGAGAACACGATGCCATAAATGTGGGAAATCGGTTTATACAATTGTGCTTTATCAAGTACCTGTACATGTATGCATCAACAACAGCTGGAGAGTCGTTGGTATCGACGAGGCAGCCATCACTTACCCAGCAGTCTCCGCAAGAGTCCAATTCCCAACCTTCAAGTCGACCCTCCTGCATACAGTTGATCAGTTACATCATTGTAAAGAAATTGTTTAATTGAAAATTAAACATATAAATGAGACCCAATCAATAGATTATACATCAGACACTAAGAAGCCTCCTCATGCGTTGACTCGTTAAGCAGAAGCAACAGCGAGATACGAGGCTACCTTACTACAGTGCTGGAAGAATGACTGAATGAGGGTATTAGAACCCGTGGTTACCGTTAAAAAATTCTAATATCATGTTAAATAATCATCCAATCCAAATTTTTGAGCTTTTTGTACATAAAGATAGATCATATATTCAATTTTGGCACCAACTACTTGGCCATACATATATATTACAACTATCTAAAGAATTTTACTTTTGCTAGGACATATATACCTCGATGTAGACTCGAAAGGTCTCAATTGCTTCCGTAGCTCTTGCTTTCGCGTGTCTCGGCTCAGAGTTGACATTCATCCTTAGTTCTACCGATTCTAATGGTTCTCCGAGATCTTTTATTAAACTGTCAATGCCTTCATCTAATCGTTCCGCTTTCAAACGCACCATTTCAATGATGATTTTGACCACCATGTAAGCGCCTGTACAATGGAATCCAATATTGAACATGTTCAGAAACAGCCAAAATAAAAGGAAACTTACCTTGGAATTCGACATTATCAGAATCAATAATATGAAATTGCATGATTTACCATCGTCTAGGAAATAGTTCTCTTTAAGAGCACCGTGCCCTGTTGTTTCCATCATGAGATGTGTTTCAATGCCATCCTTGTTAAGCTGCACACCTTTATCAATCACATTCCTGTAACCAACTCTATATAAACAATGCTGACCCCCTCTATCTGTAATAAACTTTGAAAGAGCCATGCTTGTGCGGGCATCAGTTACTATAGTAGTTTCGGGATGTTCCCTCAACACAATGGCAGACATTAGAGCAATAAGCTTGTCCCCATTAATTGGATTGCCTTTGTTGTCAACCACTCCACTTCGGTCCACGTCAGTGTCAAACACAATGCCAAGATCAGCTGAATTTTGAATCACAGCATTGCTGGTCAGTGCCATTGCAGTTTTGTCCTCTGGGTTGGGAATGTGGTTCGGGAACATCCCATCTGGGTTCAAGTGCAATGAGCCTGTGGTGTCTGCACCTAGCTTGTCTAGCACATCCCATGTGAAGAATCCTCCTGACCCGTTTCCAGCATTAACAATTATCTGAAATGTTAGGAGATGAAATCAACTAATGGCTCTATACTTGTTTTCTTGGAACAAAAGGAACTTTTGGACGTTGGCTCACAATCGCAGGTCCACAATCAAAGTTTGTAAAAGATGAAAACTTACTAATTTTGCGCCACCAAGCACTATTATTAGTGAGTGCCATGAATTCAAATCTCATTAAATTATCTGTGCACAATGGGAAAATTTTGCTAACATCATAAAAGAGTCAAATTGAGATTTGTCAATGCCACAAAAAGAGACCTAATATTATGAAAGAGATTAAACATTTTCATTACTCTAATAAATGGATAGTGTCCGTTGAACTAGAATGATGGAAAATATTAAATTACCATAAAGGGCATTAAGATTTGATTTGATAGTACATAGCTAAACTTATATGCAACATATAAAATGCCAATATTATGAAAAATATTAAATATTTAATAATTTCATTCAAGTTTTAATGTTGATCGTACTTGTAAAACAATAAAATTAATTTTTGTAGTTTTTACTCTAGTACAAACGGGCCTATGAGAGTGGAGTATAAGAAGGATTTCCCTACTAGTAAGTAAGACTAATTTTAAGCTTTTTATATTTATTTATAGTCAGCACATCTTTTCATAATTACAATTAATATTTATAAAAAGTCGACGTTCATTTCATGCCCAAGTGTTATGTCTCCCTAAATCAAACTTTTTCTGATGTTACGGTGCTGAACAGAAATTCAAAACTTTTATGTTAAGTGATAATTATTATTATTATTATTATTATTATTATTATTTTGGGAGAGGTGGAAACCTGAAATCCTTGGAGAGGGGTGTCATAGTGGAGTGGATGATTCACTCTTTCCTTAATGATATCTCGAAGATGCTCGGCGTAAGCTCTCATGAAATCAACTCTTGTTGGTGGAGCATTAAGCATCTTTGACACTTTTGCAAGCCTATTGGCATGCTTACGAGCAGCTTTGTCGCATATCTCTGCCACCTCCGGCGACGTTAGCCCTCCTCTCTTGGTGAAAAACTTCAGGCCATTTCGAGTGTATGGCAAATGTGACGCTGTCATCTGCAACAAAGCCTTTGATTAACTTAATTTTTTATTTTTTATTTTTGCTGTGAATTATTATTTTGACTCAACGAAAAATGAGTCAAACTAAATTTTCTCTGTATTAACATGTCTTTAATAGCATTTACAGGACTTCAACTCAATGATAAACCTTACAAACCATAACGAAAATATACTTTACATCACATAGTCTCATAAAAATGAAAGGATGAATAAAATACAAACTTCCTTAGGCTATTTATAATTTTTTTTTAATTGTAAATTTTTGCAAGTAACGCTATTTAGACACACACAATATAAATACAATTGTAAAATATATATATTAAATATATTATATGTATATGTAACTTAAAAACATATATTGCACATATATGTAATATAATATTTATTATAAAATTAATTATATATATATGACACGCTTATTGAAAATATTTAATATATAAATTAGAAATAACTAACATACATATTTAATTTTTTTGATTTTATATAAGACGGATTTTAGTATGTCTAATACGTGTTTATGGATTTTCAAAAAAGAGTGGTGTGGAATACATATGTCCGTCACATACATTCTTTTAGAAGTATCAATGCTACGTAGATTTTGTCCATTGGGTAGTCCAAAAAAGTTAGAAAGATGCTAAATTTACACTATAACCATAACTGTAAATTACAATTAATATATTTTTTATATAAAATAAATGTTTATGATAGATAAATATATATTTTATATTTATACGTAATATTTATCAAATAAAACCCTTGGGGTAGTCCCCATACACCGATGATCCTTACAACAATATTGTAGGCCGCAAGCCCCGAGCTCTAAGCTATGGTGAACTTTTGCCTATTAATAAACAAGTGATTTGAGAAATACCACTTTTCCTATTTCATCTTTCACTCCATGTTTCCCGATCCCACTGGCAGGAAATGTTTATAAAACCCATTGGTTACGCCTATAACTTAGGATGCAGATTGCCACAAAAGTTTATTACATTACATGCTTGGCCTACGCACAACCAACATGGTCAATTTTATGCACAAAATTGCTATTTGCATAGTGTAAGAGTTGCTGATGTACACTACCATTATGGAGGCATCGTAGGCGAATGGAGGCAATATGGTACTCATGAAACAAGCTGGAGTGGTAGCGAGTCCCATGTCCAACACCAAGCAACCAGCACGAGCCAGTCCTGCAAACGCAGCCGCACTCAATGATGCTCCTGATACTCTCGGGTCTCTGCCAAGTGACACCTTAACATTCTCGTTTGCACGCCCTTCCTTTTCCAATCTATCGATGAGCCACTCTCCAAAGCTCTCCGCAATGGCCTCCACTGCCGGTGGAGAAAGATCCACGGTCCTCCCTTTCTCGCCTTCCAATGCCACCCCACGAACGTCGGACCCGTTTTGGAGCCTTCTAATCCTATCCATCTCTTCATCAACGACAACTTCATTGTACTTGGTTGTGCTAGATGATTTTAGTGGCACGAGCACAACTGTAGAAGAAGGTAAACAAAATGGATATCTAAGTCTATTTGGATAGAATAATGGTTTGGTTGAAGACAATGGTGGGTAGCTTGAATTTGAGGCATTATTTGGGAGTGGTATCGAGGATGTTGAAGTGGAAGCCATGGCTACAACATTTGTTCACCTTTTGGCGCTCTCTTTGTTATTTTTTGTTTGTTTGAAACTTCCTTTATGAAGCCATAAGGTTTTTGGGCATGCATTGACAAAAGATAAAGATAGTGACATTTAAGCAAATAAACGATCGCCTTACAATTCAATATCTTTATCTTGTAAAAGAAAAATATCTATATGAAAACGTCCAAAGCTCCTGTAGATCTTTTCGTGTTCTATCCAGGCAGTGTTTTTATATCTTCCCAATTTTGTAACGTTCATAAATTGACGGTCATTGTACCTGTAATTTCCATGTGAAGGAGAAGAAAAGAATATTCTTACATGGTTCTTAAAATAGTTTTCTTCTTTGATTTTTTAATCACTCCAAGAATACTACTCTCCATAGTTCAAGATAATATGGTAGCTTATGAGTGCTACTAAATCCCAAGTAAAAAAAAGGAAGACTAATCTTTAACAAAATTATTGAAATAATTAGCATAAAAATCTAAAAATCTCTGTGATTCTTATTTGTAATAACTTGAAGTTAAGATAAAAACCATGAAGAGGGAGAGAGAAAGAAATAGAACAACAATGCTTTCTTCTCTATAACGCCATTTATCTCCAAAAGCTTACCTTGAATTTTTGGTATTAAGCTAGTATAAATATTAATTATTTCAATTCCAATAATTGTCATGAACTTTGCTTGGTGAATAATTTCCTTTATCAAAAAGAAAAAAGTTTGCATTATTCTGAGTCATATTTCATTAGAGAATGGGCAATTAAAGTATAAATGGCCTGTCTATAACAACAGTAACAAAGTTTTAATCCCAAATTCAATTAAAATCTTTTTTTAACTGCTATATTCTATTATAGATTAAGTTTGGTGAATAGTCTTATTTATCCAAAAAAACAAAAAGGTGAAAATGGTCCAATGTCTGATTTGCAACTGAGCAGAGACCTTTCCACCTAATGATTTCATTTTCATTTTTCCCTCAGGATGGCTATTGAATTGGTTTTTTTTTTTTACTTTCCTTTTTTGTTAATTACACGTTGAATCTATTCATTATTATTTTGTTTTTTTTTTTTTTGGGTCATGCCCTGGACTGATTGTTCAAACTGGAAATATATTGCCTTTTTCATTAAATCCAATTGAGTCAAGTTTGATAATTAATCCCTCTATATTCGATACCTCTATTGCTCATATTCTATGTTCCAATTTCTATGTAGCGTTCAAGACAACTATACATGCTTCCTTGGCAGCCAATTTTAGAAATCCTATAAGAAATAAAGATTAAAAAAAAAAAAAACAAGATCTGAAATTTCCCTAGCAAGCAGAATGTTCCTTGTTTTAAGAACAGTTCTTTCTGCACACAAGTAAAATCACTTTGGGATTCCTGCACCTACAATTCCCCAAGACACTAAAGCATGAAAACAATTTGTTTACTGCTTTGAAAGCAACCTTCTCATCCCTTTTAACCTCATGCTTATCCCTTTCATTCAATTTATGATACAATAAACAGCTATTTATTTATGGATAATCGATCTAATAAATGCACAAGTGAAGTGAAGACTTCAACGACGACTTATAGCTAATTCTCGTCTTTCAGATAACTTTTCTGCCTTTAATTGTTGGTGTACTTTATTGAAGAAAACAAAAGCAGAAAGACTCTAACGAACGTTTGGGCCACTTGGGCCATTACTTGTAGCCCGCCTATGGTGTGGCTGGCCCGGCCCCTACACGCCGTTCTGACTTGGAGGTATGGCCCCTTCCCAATTGAAGCAATTTGAACGATAAGGGGTAAGCAATGTTATGCCTTAAAAAAAACAAAAAAAAAAAAGGTGAATCTTAGTGTAATAGTAAAAAATAGTTCATTTTAATCTTGTTTATTTCCTGTAAACAAATTTTTCATTAAAAAAAATAAATAAAGGGTAAGACTGTTGTGAGCACCTGTAAGGCGAGCTTTTCTATTTTTCCTTCTGTTTTCATGACAGAAATGCTACCTTCCAAGGTGGATTTTTGGTACATTTAAGCCATCATTTTCGCATATGGTCAAAATCTATGCGGAAGATATAATGGGTAGTCTCCAGTCCCTTGTTGAAGTAGGTAATGTTGGGACTGCTGACTATGGTAGCATGGTACTGCTAATGTCAGTTTGACTGCTTGTTTCGGTGAAGATATTTATACTAGAATTCAACTCTAAATCAGAATGCTTAGCATGTTAAACCAATGAGTTGAACCGTATGACAGAATTGAATTCCATTCTGTCGCTGAAATGGAACATTACAAAACAAAAGGAGAACTTCAGCTATAATGGAAGTATAACCCAAAAGCCATTGGAAAAGGATAAGAGGAGAGAAGAAGACAACAAACTTGAAAGCAGTATGTTCATATAAATTATATTAGTATTCGTTTTCTAGTTTGCTAAAACATGATAAGGTTTCAACAAGATCAAATGCTGTCAGGAAAATTTTGGTCAATCGCGTCTCTTCGGCCGGTTCCAAGCTGTTGCTTTACCTGCTTTGCAAAGTTAAAAGCAAGCCAATTGGTTATAAATTGAAACAGCACATTCTTGGAAAACAACGAGCTTACAACTTGCAAATTACATGGCAGGCAAATTTAGATTCTTCACATGCTTTTCTCATCAAAAGACACCCCCTGTCCACAAATTATAATCAGTAAAACCCTGTATGTCACACGGCGTACGATTTAAATGAACTCAATTCAAAGCGCAGCATTATGCTCGAAACGCTGCGCGCATACACCACAATGTTATGCGAAACGCGTTTAGCTCATACCTTCGATTTCCAGACCCTTACACCCAGGAGCTTCAACCCACTCAAGCTGAATGACAACTTCGCCGGATTCTACGTTCCTTAATCTGAGGCGCATGTCTTGGATGATTTTGCCTTCATCCCAAACAACGCTGCTTTCGTCGGCGAGGCAATTGTCCTTGTTCGGCTGAACTCTTGAGATCACACACCCAGTTGGGAGGTTTTTCAATCCCATTTTTAGGCTTGCTATATATGGTTGGATGTTTATCTGGGCCTCCCCCATTTTGTCATCTGCAGTAAACTTGTCTTTATCAAAAACTGTCTGCAAAATCAAATCAAATACCAACGGAATCAGAACAAATTCAAGGAAATGTAGGTGCTTCCTTACGTTGGTTAAACGAGCATCACTAGTAATCCGTGGATCACATACCAAATTAATGGGAACATTAGTATCTATCATTGACAGGGTTAATTCTTCGTTCCATTGGGGGTTGCAATTTTTCTTCACGACACGAGTCTTCAATGTCTGCATCAACCAAATTAAGATGAGAAGAAGAGAGGAAGAAAAACAGTAATTTACAAAACACGCTGCATTGGAAATAATTACTTTTAGTATCTCTAACTCCAATCATTTAGAGTTTTGTCAAAGAGATTGATGAAAGGAAGCGCACGATTGGATACAAATTCATTACAATTATTGGTTATGATTGACACGTCTTCTTGTATATAATAATCAATTATAATTAACCTAATTAAAATAACATGCATCAAATAATTCAATATTTCAATAAAATAACAGAATTTCATGTAAAAAAAATTTATAAAAAAAAAAAAACAGATTTTCGAAATAATTCATAGACTAGACCGACAAACCAAAAAGATTCAAACCACTCACAAATGTATCTATCTAAACAGCAAACCGAATGTCTAATAAAAAAAAAACACAAGCAATGAAATTTAGGGAAAAAACTGAAAATGAACAGGAAAAGAGCCATGAATCAAATTGGAGTGAAGATGAGAAAAGAGGAATGTGCCTGGTTTCCCGTGGTGATGACAACATATGGGTCACTGGTACCAAGGTCACGAACCGCCAGGTTTATGCCTCTTTTGACCCTGATTTTAAGAAGGCCGAGAAAGCTCTCCATTTCCAAATGACACCAATCTGGTAGGTCAGGTCAGGTCAAGCTACTTGTAAAAATATTCTTTGTTAGCTTAACCGCCTGGGAAAGCTACGAACGAACAAGAGTACTTCAATGATCTTGGTTGAAAACTTTCGTTTTTCTGCGAGCCAAAAAAAAAAGAAAAAAAAAAAAAAAAAAGTGGGGGGTTGACATTAGCAGAAAATTATGAGGGTCATCCTATGGCTCTCAAATGTACTAGATGTGACCTAGTGGTGCACCGCTGTGCTCGGTCTGGTCATTACAAGGTCTTGTCGGGAATTTAGGATTCTTGATTCTCGAGAGTTATAACAAATTCCCAAAATAACAAAGTATTTAATTAGTGGTTCAATTTGGTGTAGGCTCGTTGGTGCAAGCATGCTCAACTGTTCATAAAAAACTAATTTTTCTTTTCTTTTTCTTTTCAGACTGAGAATAAATAAAAATGGAAAGAAGTCCTTAGTTAGACCAAAAATATGCCGCAGCTTGTTCTGTATAAAGATTTTTGAGGGACTTCCATTCAATTTTCAGGATATAATTCAAATTAGGTAAATTGAATATAATTTCATTTAATTCTCGCCAAAACTGTTGCAATGATCAAACAAACTGGTGAGAATTAGCAATTTTATAGTGTTGGTTATCATGTGTTCTCAAATAAATAAGAATCATTTGTGTGCGACATGTCGTGTTTTTTATATTTATTAACATTAATATTAATATTAAGTGTACGAAAATTACTCAAAATTCAATATCTAAACGATAATTATATTTTTATAGAAAATTTAGAAAAAAAAAAATCAACAGTTAACTTATTTTTTTAATCGTCAATTCATAATTTTAATAATTAACATATGGACACCACAATTTTAATGGACTAATGAGCCTGAGAATCTGGAAGTTTATGGGACACCACGATTTTATTTGCTTTTCTGTAAGCCACAAATTCCCTAAGGAACTCAAACGTGTAAGACTCCGACTTCCAGTTACGAAGCACCTTCGAAGCATAGCCCCACGTTTTCAAACCCAAAGCTTCCGAACCATGCAACTCACACCTTCCCCCCCCCCCCCCCCCCTTTTAATTAATTAATTATTTATTTTTTATTATCATTTTTTTCACTACTTTGGTAGGTATCCAATGTCGGCAACAAATTACAAACTTCAATTATTGTACCAGTGGCTTCGTTAAGCCACTCTCTCCATGGCATGAAGTCAATGGTATCCTCGCGAGAGCATGCCGTACCCCGCACATGGTACAACAAAGGTGGCCCATTAGCAAATAAATAAACGTGTTTGATTCTTAATTAATTTGTTTTAAAAGTTATATATATATATATATATATATATATATATATATATTTGAAATTAAATTAAATATATTTATTAATATATATAAATTTAATTTGTTTATAAAAAGAAATAACTCACCACAAATTTCTCTTATATTTAATTACAATGTATTAAATTTAATTTTTATCTTATTAATTAAACATTATAAATTAAAAACAATTTTCATTGATATCAATAAATTGCCGTATAAAACAAGTATGCCCACATGGCTGTTTGTTGCCTTCGATAGATCGAAATCGCGAGAAGGAAAACACATGCAAATTACGTCGTTGTTGGCTCACGTCAAATCCAATTTCAGCTAAAATATCTCTCCCTCCATGGAATCGAAGAGAATATCCACATGCTCCTCAATGCGAATTAAAATACGAGTCTATATAATTTTTAGGATTGGAACCCAACAACCAGGCTTACCAGTTTGATGGGTCATTGACTCGTCGACTTATTCTATTTCACGTAGTTTTTCTGGTTTATTTTCTTATCTAATTGAATAAGAAAATTCAACAGATTTTAATTTTGGGTCACAGATTCCTCTGTCTGATTATTAGCATCATTTCATAAATATTAATTTTTTTTCCTACTTTTTAACTATATTCTAACAAACAAAAAAAACATTGCATTTTCCTATTTAATTGCTTTTACAAATAATAAAAAGATAATATTTTTTCCTCACAACTTTATTTCTCATAATTTTCTTTTACACTCTACTACAAATCCAAAAAAAAAAAAAGAAAGAAGAAGCATAAAGCACTATATCTAACCTTCTATAATTATTATACCATGTAAATGAGAGTCGAGATTATAGAATTAATAATTATATAATTTTGATAATTTTTAACAATGATCACACTAGAACTATAAAATATAAGAATTAAATTAATTCTTTTTTGTCTTCGAGTATAAATAAGTCGAAGAATAAAGTCTAAAGTCAAATATTTGAAACACGATAAATTACAATAATTGTTTTTATTTATTTATTTTATTTTTTGTGATGCTGCGGTTCCCATCCAAGAAAGGAAACCGTGGAACCCGTGTCTATTGCGATTTTGGCACGGCAGGTAACAACGAAATTAGCGTTTGACCACTTTAAACACAAGCCAAACTGAAAACCCACAAGAAATGTATGGAAGGTTACCCCAAAAAATAAAATAAAATAAATATATATATATATTAGAGAGGCTAGATTATTTAATGAAATTAAACAAATGTTATTGTAGAATTAGCTGTTAATTTTTATTAGATATGATAGAGTTTATTTTTTAATCAAAACCTTGTATTAAGGCAATCTTCTTTTTTTTTTTTTAAGTAATGTGAATTTCACCTTTATTTATGTATTTTATTTTGAAAAAAAATAAAACTCACAACAAATATGCACAACAAAGGACACGACAAACAGTACAATCCTAACGCCCCGAAACATTACAATCCAAAACTCACTCTAATTCCCCAAAGATAAATGCCCCGAAACATCCTCCCCAGTTCCTAACGCCCGTAGCTCTTCTTTACACCTTTTTATTACAATATTTCTTCTCTCTCTCTCTCTCTCTCTCTCTCTCTCTCTGTGTCTTCCTCTTGCTTTTATATTCTCGTAGCAAGAACGGAAAAGTTTTGGGATCTGGGTGTGCTTTGTTTTTGGTTCAAAGTTGTTCTGGTGTTAGTTTTGAATGGTGGAAATCTTAGGCGGTAACTATTTCATGCTCTCCCTTTGCAAGTTAAGGGTGGGCGTTGTCTCTGCTTCCTCTGCTTTTGCTTTTGGCTCTTGCAAGGAAGGCTGGTATTATCGCTGCCTCGGCCTCGACCCGTAGAAAGATTTGATTTTTTGGAAAACCCCAGAAGAGAAATAAGTGTTCTTTGGCCTTCCAAGTTTTTCGTACTTTCTTCAATTGATTCAAGATCCAATCTTTCGATCTACCGAGTTCGCAAATTTCTCTCTTTTTTCAGTGTTCAGAAAATCGCAAGAGATTTTGTTGTTTTTTTTTAGATTTTTTCGAAAGAAAAGGTGAAAAAAAAAAAAGATGTTGCTTTACAAGCAGAAGAAGAATCAGGCTGCCAAGGGCAACAGGCTCTTGATTAGCGTGACTGTGTTGGGTAGCGCGGGGCCGATCCGGTTTGTGGTGAATGAGGATGAGCTTGTATGTGCTGTTATTGATACTGCTTTGAAATTTTATGCTCGTGAAGGTCGCCTTCCTGTTCTTGGCTCTGATTTCAATGATTTCCTGCTCTATTGCCCCAATGCCGTGTCTGGTGGTAAGTTTCCTTGCTAAAATTTTTCTTTTTGTGAATTTTTTTGTTGCTGCAATTTGAAGCATATCTCTGAATTGTTCCTAATTAGCAATTATTTTCATTCTATTTTGTTTACTGACTTGTTTTAGATTGTTGAAAACATGTGTTGGTAGATATTTGGGAAAGCCCAGAATGTCTTAATTATGTTTTTGAGTTGTTGAATTTGATTGCAGCTTTGAGTCCATGGGAAACAATTGGGTCACTTGGTGTGCGTAATTTCATGCTATGCAAGAAGCCACAGCCTGAGAAACTGGAAGATGATGGAAGATCCACTGCAGGAATTGCCCAGAAAGGGAATGGGAGTTGGAGGGCATGGATTAACAAGTCTCTTAATCTGAAGATATCTTCTCATTAAATTAAACTTCACCAGTAATAAAAGTTATATTTTTAATTTCATTACCTTATTCTAAGTCAAATTTGGTCATCTTGATTGTGGTTTCCAGTTAGTCTGGTTTAGCTGTTTGGCATTTTTATTTCTGTTATGGGTCAGAGATCCTTCAATTTGCTATGCAGTTAATAAATTTGTATCCTTGGATTTTTTTTTATTAAGGAATATGGATTTTTGGTTGTCTTAATTTCAATTGTGTTTCATTGTTTTACATACATAGTCGACTACACTTTCTTTAGGAATCTTGTGCTGTTGTCTGCATAAGAGGATGTTATTCTACTGATGCAGAACTTATTTGTTGCAATGGTTATGTATACATGCGAAAAAAAAAAAAAAAGACATTCCCCATTCCAGTGTAGGAGGCTTCTACCCTATGGAGGCTGGAGACAAATCAAATGTATAACACAAGGAAATTTACTGTTGAGCTATAACCTGATTGCATGCCAAGAGTGTAATTGCACGAGTTAAAGTAGTCTAGGATTTTATTTTTGTGAAATGACTGACACATAAAGAATTTTCTGATGTAATACATGTTTGGTAAACCGAATAAGGTTGGAGAAGTTTTCGTAATTGAGACCAAATAGCAGGCTCACCAGTTGTGTTTTCAGTCTTCTATCATAAACTTCAAACATGCCGGCTTGTGAAAATTCCAGGTTTGTGGGCATGCCGTCTTGTGAGAAAGCATCTGTCGAAAGATAAGAACTAGGGGCCCTTCAATCATGAGAAGTCCCCTGAATGTCATCGGCTAGTCAATCTTTGTTTCCACCTCTTTTACATCTGTGGTTTGCTGGCATGTCGTTGCCAGGTCGACTACAGAAATAGGCTTCCAAAATTCTTGATTCTATTGCAATTCATATTTTAGCAAATTGCAGTTCGAATCATATATTACAACAGGCAACAATCGGAATTTGTAGCCACCAGCGAGTAGCCCCGTGGCAAGGGCGAGCTCCAAATTGTGCAATGAGGTGCACGATCATTGTTGGGGGGGGGGGGGGGGGGGCACTGAGTAATTAGACGGGGAAAAAAAAGAAACACTAGGAATTTGTTGTATGTTGGAACTGGGATGCTAAGCAAGCATCTTTGAATTGAATTCACAGCATGAAAGGGTGCTGCTTTTGAGTTAGTGGCTGCTTTCAATTACTAGTACTTATTAAGAGATGAATTCGTCTTCCCAAGAAGACTCTCATCATTTCAACACCAGCTGCACGTCATAAGATCATACCAAGCAGATTGTTAATCCAGACGGTTTCATCGACCCTATCAACTTGATGTGTATCATACCTAAATTTACATGTTATATTATTATAAATTTTAATTATGTATTTTAATTTTTACAATACATACTTGTATCTAATTATAAAAAATGTAAATATGTATTTAATAATCATAATAATTTAAATCTACAATTCAAGTGCATTAAATTGATTGCATTCCTATGATAAAAACCTCATTGTTAATCGACAGCTGCTGTTCCTTCTTCCTCTTCTGGGCCACCTCTCCTTTTTTTTGTTTAACGAGTTTGGACGAGAAGCTTCATATGCATTGAGGCCCTGGGGGGTTCTAATATTTAGCACTCGGTGCTCCCACTCGCCTTCTGCGCGTTAAAATTCCAAGTTCTGAATTCCTCTTACTACATTATTTGAATGAATTCAAGACTGCATATGTTCTGGTTATTAGAATTAACTGTCAAACTGCTCTAATTATCAGATTATAAGTTTAGAGTTCACTGGAATACATAGTATTCACAAGAGAACATTAAAATAATTTTCCTACTTTTAATTTCTTTTATTTATACCACAAAAGATGTATAATTAATCTATATTTATTGTATACTCACTATGTTTTTTTTTTTTTTTTGACTAAATCCAATTAACTTCTCTTTAGAACAGAGCATCACAACACAACCATACTCATTGGGACATACGGTAACAATGCTTTAGACGAGAAATAATTTTTTTTACAAATAGCAATGCTTTTGCATGATATTTTCTATTCCGGCTCACCCAAATTTTACCGTTTTCCCATTTTGGCGGTATGCTCTCTTTTTTCATGACTTCGTCTCGAGCCAAAAACTGACACCCTGTGTGCCATGTGCATTAACATGGCATGTCCCCCCTGCTCCCCCCATGCCCACTTTTCATTAACTATAATGCTTTTTTTTTTTTTTTTTGGTTTGTGTTCTTGACCGGACATGTTATTGACGTCAACGGATTTTGAGCACTGCTCTACCAATAAGGTTTGGTGGAAGTTAGGAGGCCGAAGAGTCCCCCAAGATGCAATTTCTAAGTTTGCACTTTATGGTTTCAAGAAACAGAACAGTTTGTGGAATCTAAGAGTAGATCACATATTCAGTTTTAACATGATTAAGAGTCTAAATACAACAACAACACAGATTCACTTTATGTATATAAATTTATAATAAATATGAAAATGTGAGTATCTTTAAATGTAATATTTTTAATATAGTATATTAAAAAATTATTTACTCAAAAAAATAATTAAATTCAAATACATACAATCTAGGAGCTTAATTTTCCTTCATGCACATTCCGTATTTGATATCACAGTCTTGTTTAAATTTCGAAGAGATGAGCAAAGAGAAGTGTCCTTCAGCTCTGACTAACCACCGCTTCTTTCATTCTCATTTTCTCTTTTTCTTGCCCTCGTCCCTTACAAATCCATTGATTCCCTTAACCATTTTGACAAATGACAAAGATCATGGCATTTCCGAGTTTATCTTGCCAAACGACACAGGCAAGTCTCGCCGCAGATAACATGTAGGACCTTCAGCCTTCTTATCTCTCACAATTGCTACAAACAAAACTGTACTAGCCTGGTTCTTGCACCGTTGCTTTTTGTCGCGTGTATCTGAATGTTGTGACATTAGGCTCGTGTTTATCCAGACCAACAAAACTCAGTAAAGGAGAAGCATAAATACGGTTGGTTGAAATTTACTTTAAGATGTTGGTTTGGTCTAGTCGAATTGTTGGAAGAGAATTCCTCCAAGTGAAGTCTTGGACTATTCGAGCAGGACTTCATCTAGAATAAATGCGAAGGGCATGGAGCCTACGGCCGTCCACCGCCCGTGCTAGCTAGGACCACAGCCACTCTGGTCCAGTCAAGGCTACAATTGCTTGCCTGCCTAAATCAGCAACCTTCCCCATCCCATCGACTGTTACATCAATCCCATCTTGTTCATTTGTGCTCCCAACGACACCACTTGTCATTGAGACGCACACCTAATGCTACAATTAAACACGAAATAAAATAATTTTTTTTCACATTTTAATTGTTAAAATATAATATATAATTTATATATTAAACTATATTTAAGAATTTAAATTTTTAAATGTAATAATTTTTTTACGTGGTATAAAAATTTTTATCACTAAATAGTTTTACGTTTAAACTATATTATTTTTTTCCACGTAATTATAAATTTTTACAATTATATATATATATATAATTTTTTTTTTTTTCGTATGCCTTGTGAGTGATCGATGGCAACCTGATTCCAGTAAAAGAGCTCGACTCTTCCCAACCCAACTCGACCTTGATGCCCCAATTTCTATTTATTAGGTTCAAACTTCAAATCTTACACCAACGTTTAAGTTTGTGAGCCATTAATTAACTTAAATAAACTTAAAATATACAATAGAGCTTACGAACGTGTAAGACTTAATTCACATAATAAAAAGTCTATCAGAACATCCATCGAGGACCCCATTTAAAGTTGAGCAATCAAATTCATTGCAGAAGGCTCGAGTCTTTTGCATTCAAAGATAAACGTTTGGAATAAGTGCAGGGAGCTTGGATTTGCATAATGTGACTTTCCATCGTGTTGTTAACGTCAAAGGATATTAATTCATCAATTTGATTCGTAGCCACAATCTCGTTTGGAAATGTAAACCATCCATTTAAACTCTGGCGTCACTGATGCTTTGATAAGCCCAAAATTTATGAGAAAAAAAGAAAGAAAAGAAAAGAATGCTAGCCGAGCAAAAGTTCAAATGATTAGTGATTAATCAAATTCATGTCACTATCAGTATACAGGGGAAGAAACCCATTTAATGTCAATATGAGCTTTACAGGGGTGACTTCCAACTCACCCCACCATGCCATTTCTAGCCAAAATTAAAGATAAATCCCTAGGGAAGCACCTTTCCAAGTCTTTTTTTTTTTTTTTTTTTTTTTTTTTTTTGTGTTTTTCCACCTTGAAGGAACCGGTTGTTTCGTGCTTCACAACTACTAAGTGTGGTCCGTAAGCATCTCACGGGGGGGCTAGCAGAGAGATTGGCAGCTAGTGCCTACTGGAAACTTGTGGGGAGGCTGACATCATTCTCATCGCTTCCGTTTCCAAATTTGATTTTACTTCTTTTGCTAAGCGTCAAACAAATTGGACCAAGACGAGGGGAGTCAACCCAGGGCCGACATAAGGGAAACCACCGAAATTCCACCCGCTGGCTCGAATCTTGTCTTTATATACGCAGCCCCTTCCCAAACAAACGTCATTTTATGTTACGACAAGGCCTACTTAGTTACAACTCTTTAATTTATCCATGGCCCTCTCTCCACTTTATAATCAAATGTGAATTAGGCTTGAACGTTACTTTATACGTTTTATGCGTTATTTAGTCGGTCTTGTAAAAAAAAAATACTAAGTAAGCTTTAAAGAGATCCAAACAGAACGAACTAACGAAATACTTCTGACGGACCGTGACACAAAGCCTCTTGTAAAAGGCTCTCAATCCAATACTCTTTGATTTGTATACTTCTAAGCGGGTGCTTCAATTTTCCGGGACTATTGAGCTTCAACAACATTTTAGACAGTGTTAGGCAAATTTATTTTTCATATTATACTGACCACCGATAAGGATACCATCAGAAAGGTGCCTTCTAATCACTCTTGGCTCAAATGACTGCTTTTCTGTTGATAGATTTATGCCGATAAATTTTATCCATATCTTTTTGCCTCAAATCTCTTTTCAGTCAAAAACCCTCTTCTCCAATAATTATCAGTCGTTTGATTATAAAAAAAGATTATATTTACATATTTTATTTTGTGTTTTTTAATAATTTATATCATGTACTTTGAAATATAATGAAACACATTCTATAACTAACGATCGTCGGTTAAACTTAACAAAAATAATGAAACTATACATAGGCCCTTTCTTTTAATCATGTTAATAATTTTCAAAAAAAAAAAAAAAACTCTAATATATAGAAAATTTAGCAACACCATCATTAAAAAAATTAATACAATAAATAATTCAACCCAAAATCTAGGTCAAAAATAATTTATTTTATTTTAATAAGTTAAAGGGAAATTCATTTTCTTTATAACATTCATGATGAAATGTTATAATTATTTCAAAACTTTTTAAAAATACTTGACAAAATATGTTAATTATTATAGAATTCAAATATTAGAATGTGAATTGTTACTAAACTTAAAATAGAATATGTTAAAAGTAAATTTCTCTTTTGATTATTGAATAACAATAATTGATATCATTTTTACTCAATATAATAACATTTTTTAATTCTCCCTACTCATTTGCTCATCTTATGTTTTTCAAAAACCAAACTAAAAGAAGAGGCAATGATAACTTTTAGGTGTAGGGCCACAGGTGTCATCTATTTCTTCGGTCTCTCCCTCTCCGTCCACTTAATTTCAGTCTTATTTTGTAACACTCACCGGTTATAATTCTTGGTTTACGAAAATTCATTTTCAAAGGCAATTATCAAAAAGAAGATTGGTTGAAGTTGAAGGCGAGACCCAGTGCCCCCCCCCCCCCCCCACTAAACTGAATAATTGGCGATCTCTTGAGAGGATGGATATGTTACTTAAATCTCAACCGAATTAAACAATGATAGGAAAAATCAGTAAAATTTTTTTTTTTTTTTTTTTTTTTTTTTTTTTTTTGGTGTCCACTATGATTACATTAGAGAATGCAATCTCGGGCCCTCATGTAATGCTGTCACCGATTAACTTTGCTCAATGGCAGTATACGTGCAAGGCTGAGGTCAGGTTTAGACCCATTAAAATTTAGATTCATGCAATTGTATGGCTTCGAGCTCATTGATGGCACTCGTTCATAGCTTACAGAAAAACCTTCAAATCTTCTCGGGCCAGATATTATACAACGAATTACAACCCATCATCTATAATCTCTTCATAGCTTAAACAAAGTAAAACATAAAAATATTCTTCATAAAATATCTCAATGATTTAGAATTTAGATATCTATTTTTAGAATTCCACATTTTAATCCCAGAAAGATAGTACAAGATTTATAAAAACAAGAAGAATTATCTTCAATTTTTTATTATTTTTATTTTTTTAGAGCTCGAGATACATTAGATTCTCCTTGACCCAAAAAAAAAAAAAAAAAGAAAAAGGTAAAGCATACAAATGGGTTAGCTTAGGTTAGGTGATTAGGCCTTCTTTCAACCGAAAGAAGCACATTCTTGTTTTTACATTCCCTTTCTACATTTACAATGCAGTAGTCCATAGTTTTTTCCTTTTTTTTTTTTTTTAAGCAAGTTAACTAGAGAGAAAGAATTTAACTACGAGTACAACTTAGAATTCAAACCTCAAATTTTGCCCTTGAATTTTACATTTGGCGATCTCTAAGTAACATTTTCATCAAATCTTTTATTAGACAGCAATTAAGGGTTGTTTATCAAATCCTTGGTTGCTATTATATAAAGATGTCAAATAAATCGGGTTAAACAGATTTGGGTTAGGTTAATTTTGGATCAAATAAATTAAATACAATATATATATATATATATATATATATAAACTAATGTGTTGCTTAAAAAAATTATTGTTATATATATTTGTGTATAAATAAATAAAGTGATAAGTAAATGTGTAATGAAATATTAAGTAGGAAGCTTATTTTGTTTTTCCAGGAAAATATATAATTTCAAAAATAATGTTTTTTAAGTCAAGTTGGACAAATTTAAATTTAAATTATTTTAAATCAAGTTATCTTACGTTTAAAGTCAAATTTAAGTTAGGTTTGGATCAAGTTGGTTGTAAAGTGGGGCAAAATATTTGACTAGTCTACTTCTATAAGTTCATAATTATTCAATTTATAGCTTTACTATTCTTTTGACAAAAAAAGAAAAAAGAAAAAAAATATATATATTTATATATGCGTGCGTGTGTGTTAGCGATTGGACACGGAAAATAGCTTTCAGATGTATTGACTTTTGGGGGCTATTGGGTAGTAAAGCTGAGGACGCAATGATACAAAAACCTGAAGTTAAACTGCATTGAAAGGTACACCCCCCCGACAATGAATGTGACGGAGACTTGGAGCAGTTGAAGAAGAAGAAGAAATTAGATATGGATAATTTTGACGAGTCTCTAGTCGTGGGCCGTTGCCATCCGTCGGTAGGTATGATTTCTGCGATCCAATCAGCAGAAAACGTGAAGGAATTGAATGGTTTGCTGGGTGGGAAGGGGTGGGGTTGGATGGTCCATGGGTACACACACCATTTCATAAAGGCAAACAGCATTATGTCCCGTTCAAGTATTGTTAGCATCAGTCGTTGACAGCTCGAGACTATTGTAGATTTTTTTTTTTCAACTGTTTGTATTTTTATTGAAGTTTTATATTTCTAAAATTTATTTTAAATTATTTTTTATGAAAGCAATTAATTTGTTAATGATTTTTATTTGGTTATTTTATGATTTTTTAATAGTTTTATTTTTTTATTTAATTTTTAAAAAGAGGATTGATTTAAAATAAACCACCCGAAAAAATAAATTTGAAACTATCTTCATGCATATTCCAAATATCAATAAACTTAATATTTTGAACTTTTAAATCTCATTAATAAAAAATATATAAAATTTTAATATATCAATTCATTGGGTTGAAATTATAAAAGAAAACATAAGTCATCCAATTAAATTCAAAAAAATTAAAACAAATTATACTTAAAGGTTATATAATAAAAATTTATATTCATTATAATAAATTAGAATATTTAAATTTTTATACATTTGATCACGTCTATTTCTAATTCAATATTAAAAACCTTTCAAATAAAATTCAATTATTTAACTTATATCTAAATATTAATTTTTAATCTTTAATGAATTTGAACAAACTCTAATAAATTTAACACATGTTTTCTTTATATATATATATATATATATATATATATATATATATATATATATAATTTTTTTATTGCAAAATTTATTGAAGCATGACTGGCTAACACACATAGGGAGTGGTTTTCTAACAACACTCTCAAATCCCATAAATTCTTCATCTTTTATTCAAAGGCTTGAATCCGAAATGTTTAAGATAAGTAATTGAATTATTAATCACTAAACGTCACTTGGGGCGCACTAATGTAGAATAAGTTGAGATGACCTTTCAAAACATTCGTGCGTATGATTTCATTAGTCTTTACGTTCCCACTTTGGTTGATTTTTTTAACAATTTATTTCTAAGATACCATAAGTCCGTGCATTCCCATTTTATTCAAATCTCAACTAACAATAATATATTTTTGAAATATATATATATATGTGTGTCAATTTTGTGTATATAAAATATTGTAATAGTTATATGTTTGTGTATATTCTAAATTAATTGTATGCATATCATATGTTTTTAAAAATAGAAAATAAACAAGAAGTGAGACCCAAGCAAAACCAATGTCCACCCCCCCCCCCAAAAAGAATCTTTTTCCTTATTATTTTGACTAATTTGGATCACTAAACTTTTTAAAAGAAGCCAATGCGACATCTTGGTGGCGAATGTGGGATCCATAGAGGAGGGAGGGGTTCAGTTCTTTTAGTGACCTTAATTGGCAAGGAACAATAGTTATTGGACCCAATTGATAAAATTCATGAAGTTAATTACCAACCCGAGTGAATGCTATTGATTGCAACGTGATTCGATTATTAAATTTTTGTAAATTTTGAGTCAAATTGGATCATCAACTATCAATTTGACTAATTCAGGCCACCAATTATTGATTATTTATTAATTTTTTTTTTTTTGTAAGAAAAGAGTAATATAGGCCATTCATCATCTCGTTCAATTAGCAGCTGTGAGTGCACAGTGGCATCTTATGTAGCAAAATATGAGACTCACAAAGAGCTAATTTTTCAGTTGATCAGGGGAAAGGATGACTCAAATTCTAAATTTTCAATTAGGTATTGCATTCTTCTTTTTTTCTTTTTTTTTTTTTGGCAAGCTCTTTTCTACAGGTGGGTGTGATAATTTTCCACCAAATAGATGAAAATTCCGACCTTAAGGTCAGACAGATAATTATTTTATAATAATTTTTTTCCCCTTACTTTTGAATGAAATCGGTTGGGACGGATATGCAAAAAAATTAATTTATGACATTTTTTGAGGTGGGAAGTGAAGTCTTAGTTATAAACGGTGCACGATCCTTCATTCTTTGCTATATGCTGTAGAGGTAGAGAGCTCTATTAAGAAGACATAGAATTTATAAATGGAGTGGATAATTAATTGTAGTTAATTATTGTAATAAAACTTTTAAATTATTAAAATTAAATAAAAAAATAAAATGAAATTATTTATATATTCCGGCTAACGTGGGCATGGCGGTGCTGCGCACCTACTCCTGCAGGCGCTAAATTAATGCCCCTTTTTATCTTGACAAATCCCGAGAAATCCACCCTGTGGGGATTCACCTGTTTGTATGTTTTATCCCCTAAATGATGGGAAAAAAAAAAAAAAAAAACCCCACTTTACACCTGTTTTGAATTTTGCTATAATTCGATCAATATCTTTATCTTTGTTTTACTATATTTTTTTTTTTTTTTTGTACAAGTTTCCTCTCTCTCTCTCTCTCTCTCTCTCTCTCTCTCTCTCTCTCTCTCTCTCTCTCTCTATATATATATATATATATATATTCACTTCATTCTCTCTTATTTACTTTTGTATCGGCATCAATGTAAAAAGACCATGAATTCTCGAGGAGGAGTTCTCCGGATTGTATTATCATTAAACTATACCGTACTTTTCAATCATTCATTGCTATTTCAATGCTTTTAGCTAATCCATTAGCTTCCCTTTGCATTACAGACAATTAATGGCAACTATTTTATTTTATTTTATTTTATGAAATCTATTAGTTAACAATAATCACAAAAAAGACAGCGTCTTGCTTTCGAGACCCGCCAGAGTGGTGGCTTGATGTGGTTTTTTCTTATCATCAACGACATTTTCATTGAAAGAGCAAAGACGTATTCCTACGAAAACCTCGGTGTCACTATAACATTTCTTTGACATTTTATTTTGAAATAAGTCTAAACACACATAAGAATTTTTTTGAAGTGTTTCTTTTTAACAGTTGTCAAAAAGAAAAAAATATTATACGTTGATATTGTCATCAAAAACAAATGACGTACAGCTTCAAAACTCTTTTTCCCCAAGATGCGCCAATCTTGCATCTATAGATATATCTGTCTCTGTCTTATATGACTAACCAACAACGAGTAGCGTTTAATCAACTGAAGTCGGTGGATATTGGCCACACAAAATATCCTTTTACTATTTGATGACCACAATTATTACATATCCTACTAATGGTGAAAGCATAGATCAAATCGATACTTATCGCCATGCTAACCTCTCACTCATAATGGCAACCAAAAAATTGAATAACAAACAACCACTAGTAGTACTACAGACAAAGAATTCAAGTTATACTACATGTTCTGTGCATTTATTGAGACACATAACAAATTATATCTGTGTCTCATACGGCAAATCACCGATCTCCGTGGTGGTTGCTACACGTAAGAGCACAAGAAGAAAGCATAAATGGCAGATAACATCTTCAGTTTAATTCAAGGATTCTGTAAGATTGGAAGAGTTTGTGATTTTGGGGTTTTGGGAAAAAATAATATATATATATATATATATAATTTTTATCCACAACTGAAACCACAATGCACAATTGATGACTACGTATCAATCACAGCCTAAGTGTAATGTAAAAGAAAATATATGCAAATACACATTGCGCATCTTGACTCAACCTGGAAAATACAAAGCTTCCAACCCCCTCCCAAAAAGAAAAAGAAAAAAAGAAAGAGAGAAACCTGACTGACTGACTGACAAAGGAACCACCTACATAAAAGAAAATTGAGAATTACAAAAAAATAAAAAAGAAAAACCGGAAAAAACTAATCAAAGAGGCACACTCGCCAAGCGGTGGGTGTCAATTTTCACCCGATTTGGCTAGCTCAGCAACGCCCAACGCCATCCCCCCCCCCCCCATTCGTGCACAAACTACACTGGGGTTGACCTAACTCGCTCGACTTGACTAAGAGTAGAGTGATGATGTCTCAGTAAGCTGCCACCGGTCTGTCCGCCAGCCGCCAAGCCGAGGTGGTGATGAGCGGCTGAGTATGCCAACCCAACACCAAACACCCATTATTCTCTTCCACCGTATACCCATCTCCGCCGGCAAACAGGGCCGGCAACATGGCTGCTTGCTTGAACGCGTTGGACCCGATATGGACCGGTAGGAACCCTGCCGAACCCAACCTGGTTCGCCACTGAGCCAGAGTCTCCTGCCTTTCCACCCGGTCCGGCCCTTCGCATGCCACAATATTGCAAATTTGCTGTCCCAAGTACACCTCCGACATCAACTTATCCTGGGTATTAACCGACCCCTCCAGCGAGTCAAACAAGGTCGAGTAATAATGCAACGACTCGGTGAACCGGTTCAGGAAAACCGAACCATTATGGTTCGCTTCCTGCTCAACGACCGTAACAATCTCCGGTTTCATTTGCTTCACCGCGGATAAAACTTTCTCGATAGCGCCCGGTCTGGCCAGCAGCTTGTGCAATTCGAAGACCGAGTTAACCGCCACGGATTCCAACTCTGCGGGTCTGAGGTGAAGCATGGAAGCCTCAAGGTCAGCCAAACTGTTAGCCACAAAACCTCTGTATTCAAAGTCAACATGAATTGTCTCTGCCAATCGAGCCAATCTCCGGCCCACTTCCTGAAGACGATCCGTATTATCATGCGACGGCGGTCCGATTCCGGTTAGCCGGAAAGCAGGCGGTCCACCAGGCCGGAGCGCCAGGGCTTGCATCAGAACCGGCCATTGCATCCCCTGATTCATTGAGAAATCAATAACGTGGACTCGTTTTTACCTTCAAAAGCCTCGAGAATGGCCTGATTGGCAGTGAAATGAGCAAACTTGAGACACGGCGAGGACTCGTAAAAGTGCATCTGGAGGATATTTGACAGAGAATGATCAACTGGGTTTTGAGGGCATACTCTATAGATTCTCCGAGCCAAAGCATCTGCGAAGTATGTGGCGACTTTGCGCATCGCGCCCGCCTGAGACGCGGCTAGAAGAGCGATTTGCTTGACCATGGCGTCTGCGAGATTGAGGTTGTTTTCTTGGACAGCCTCTGCGCAAGCCATTAGAAGATGAACTAAGCGGATGCCGTTCTCCTGCGAATCGACCAGGACCACCGGTCGAGTTGACTCAGTCGAATCGCTAGCGTATTTCAACCGCTTCGGCTCCCTGCAAGAATGGATTCGAGCTTCCTGGTTCAATATTGCCTTACCGGGAATAGCCTTGAGATCGTAATCCGACGACGACGATTCCTCGAAGATCGCCGCCCCACTACGTCGGTTCGTCGGCTGTTGTTCTGCGAAATCGACGGTTGTGACTGTAGAAGACTCTGTAGGGGAGAGGAATGAATCTTCGAGACACGGCGGTAGCTGCAAGGAAGCAGCCGAGATGGGATCGGAACTGGTGCTTGGATTGAGTTCAGACAGCATGCTTCCGAGCCACGTGGATAGATCCGAGGGATTGTAATGAACGGTGTCGGACGCAAGAAGCGAGATTCCGTCTTCTTGCACGTGACCCATGACCTCTTCGAGCTGTTCAAGCTTCTGGGCAACCTCGGCCATGTCCGAAGTCCGTACCTTGTAGCCCAAAACAGCCAAGAGCTCGTCATTGCCGCCAGCTCCGTCGTCCGCAAGGTGGGTCCAGCCTTTCCCATTAACCGCCGCCGACATGGTGGTGGAATGGGAACAACCAGCGGAGGGAGCGGCGGCGGCGGCAGGCCTAGAAGCAGAAGATGGGTCTGGATGAGGAGGGAGACTCGAGTGCTCTCTTTTCATGATTATTGAGTATTTCTTCCTGCAGATACCAACTTCTCATCCTATCTTTGGTCAAGTTTAAAGCGTCTCGTTAAAGTAGACCCGGTGCCAGTGGAGCACCTCACTCGAGTGGGGTCCACGAATTACATAGATTCATAATTTACGCTCAAAGTGGGGTCCACTCGGGTAACAGAGTACAAGATTGCTGCACTTGCTGCTTCATAAGTTAAAATAAAATAATAATAATATACATAAAATAAACACAAAATAAATTATAGACGAATTATTATTATTAATTACAAAATGATGGTCAGAATCGGCTCCCTTTGACCAAATGGGGTCTCGTAACTTGCAATTCTATTACCAGTACATTAGTAATGCCAATTGATTTTTGAGAACAAGCACCCGTCACTCCCATCCTTTACCTCTCCACCAATTTTTATGAAATAGATTTTTGTAAAGAACATGTAAAGCATGCTTAAAATAAGAACAAGTAATTGTTGCTCTTCTCAATCATCTCTTTCCTCTCATTGTTTCCAGTTTAAGCAAGTTCTGTTTCACTATTTGCACTCCCTGCGTCTCTCGCTTACAGTTCAACTTAGAAGACATTATTAACATGAAAATATAATTCTGACTGCTGCTGCTCTTTAATTCAAAGAGAGCAGAAGTTGACAGAATGCATGTCCGCGAATAACATAAATCTACAGAATGACAGCAACTGTTTCATTAGACTTCTTGATTGGCCTTCAAATACAGGGAAAGCGAAGAAGAGAGGAAAAGTTCATGGCTGTTATAGTCAACTAGAAGAAGGATACACGAAAGGCAAATGCTAGAAATTGAAATGTGATAGATAATTTATATGGTAAATCTTACTTAACAGTTTAAATTTTTAAATAAAATAATATTTTTTGACATAATATTTAATTATAAATTTTTGATTTGTTTATGTTTTAAACTCAAGTGACCTTCATTTGTCTCACCTAGTTTGAGTTTGGAATCCTGTAGGCTAAGTGTAAGGACTTTAATTTCGCCATGGGAGAGACGCGTCTGTAGCAGCAAGAGGAGGGAGCATAAGGGATGTCCATGGTTATGGTACTTTTGTGTGGATCGGGCAAATCAAACGCCTGGCGAATTGTGGGATTCCTGACACGATCCTTCTCTTTGGAGCCATTGCCGCTTTTCATCTCCACTATCAGCCCATTGTAGGAGGCGATGCATTGAACTCTGTTGGCTTGGTATATCGACTTCATCCTGGTAATGCATCAGAACGGGGGCTCGACTTGCGTGCTCCTGCCGAAAGTTGGTTTTCTTCGACCAAGGCACGCACGCCATTGACTTCGATTTGAGCAAAGTTTGTGCATCTAACCGATTCAAAATCTGTACCATGATTTTGATTGGCAGGACCAAGGCTTCTCCTCCATGATTTGAGCAAAAATGCTACGTAGACATGGGAAAATTAACACGGCTGCAATAAGAAAATCAGACAAACAAATGTAGATGATCATTCTAAAGTCCCTTCATTCCTCTCACCACTTTCCCATCACATTGGAGTTCATTAATTTTATTCGTTTTTTTAATTTTAATTTTAACCCCTTTTTACGGAAGCTGAAGCCCCCATTTGTATCTTTAATATTCTTCTAGAGCAACAGCAGCAACATCTACACAAAAGCAGGAGAAGAAGAGAATGGGATGCTTACCAGCATAAATCATGACGAGCTTCTTCTTTGAAGGCATCTCCATTTCGCATGCGGGAGCAAAGGCCATCTCGTTTACGAAGTGTTTCAGCGGAGGCGAAGTTTAGTTGTGGTTATTACTCTAATTAATTTACGAATATTTAAGGCTAGATTTAGCTTGTAGTGATAGAATAAAATTCAAATTTAAGTCTTGCCCCCGAATCTTTTGAAGCTCATATTTTTATTAACATTTCTAAAATTAAGCAAACTCACTATATAATTTTTTTTCTTAAGAGACTAATGAGAAATACCGACTTTTCTCTCAAAAATATAACTACCTAAAAAATAAAAAAGAATGAGCATTTCTTATTTTCTATCCCAATAGTTCTAAATAGATGGTAATGATTTTAGTGGAAGATTTTCACATTGAAGGGAGGTAAAATTTGGTAAGAGGATTCAAGGGTTTGCGCTGAAATCATCTTCGGGTTTGGGCTGAAAAATTGGGTTCATGATCATATTTTTCATAAACATTCAGGTCGAATTGTCGAGTTGAATTGCATTTTGCCAGCTCTAACTAAATGGTGTGTATTTACTAGTTTGGAAGATAACCTATTGTTCAAACGCAATCAAATTTCAATTATGGGAACAACAATGATTTATTATTGATTAATATTATTAACTCTCACAATAACAGACTAATATCTCACTCTGGTGGAGGAGGCAAAATCAAAAAAAGACACCGCAAGTCCGATCCCTTTAACATGGATTATATCAGCTGTTCCATGCCTAAAACTATGAATACAGGATGCAACAATAGTGGGCTATTTCGATGCCAAGCATGAGCCAGTGAGTTGTCCTTAAGGAAAAACATATTCGTAAGGTTCACTACTGGCAACTGTTAACCTTAAAATGGCAATAGAACAACATAATTCACCTCAGAGATTGCTCCCTTGTTGTGTGATAACTTCAGTGAATATAATAAAATGGGAGAATTGGAACGTCCCACCCTCAAAACCAACACTAGAGATTGAGTTACCAAAATTGTGATGCTCATTTACGCAGAGGTTGAGCAGAAAACTTGATGGAACCGTAAACTAAAAATTTGCACTCCTACAAGGTTTTCAGAATACATCAATCAAAGAGTGCAGCTGCTCTCGGAATGCAGAGATTTTGTTTGCCTCAACCGCCATGACTAACCCCATTGACCGGTAATTTTTTAGCTGCATAATTAAATAAAAAATTACAATAAATGGCACAAGTAACTGATGCAGCCTACATCAGTAACATGATTGGTACAAGCCATTACAAACTTGTTAATGATGCCTAATATCAGAGAACAGGAGAAAGACAACATCATTGCGACAAGAAGAGAAACTATTTTGGTGGTGAAAAAGTTCTTTTGGTAGGTAATTTGCGCAGAAAATATGTTGTGCAATACCTTTTTTTCAACAAATAGAAAATAAGAAATAAGTGGGATCTATCTTTTCCCTCTTAAAAATTTCTCCATCCTTTCTGTGAAACAGAGATTAAGAAGTTTGAGTCCATACACGATCTACCTTAAAAAATGCACAACTCAAAAATCAAAAGCTTGCAAAAAAAGAAAAAGATGGGTGAACAAAACATAAACGACACCAAGAGACCAAGAGTATTCAGGTTGAAGCAAACTTGTAAAAAAATATCTAGTGTCACTAAAAGAAAGTCCTTAAAACCACTACTACCAACCTCATGAGTTGTAACTTGGTCAGTATGCCATGGAAAAATGAAAGACCACGAACAGAGCTGAAACATATTTTTAAAAAAAGAAAATCAATGAAAGTAAGAAACAGCACATAACGCACATTGTAGAGTAAACTGAGTACCTTGTGAAAAATTTCATCTTCAGGCTTAACATATATTATTTCTTCATCAGCATGACCACTTTGTCTCTTTCTATGGTCTGCATTCTTGTGCTGCAGTATTGGAGAGAGAGAGAGAGAAAGAGAACAAATTGTTTATCACAACAGTAAATAATAATGCAACAAACAGAGAAGTGTGAAGAGCACAAGGAAGATCCTAGAATTAAATACCTTGTATATTTTACTAACCAGCAAATAGGACTTGAAGCAGAAAGATTTTCGGTGCTCCTCTGTTGGCTGTTGACAACAAGAAGAAAAATTGTAGCCAAGTAAACGAATATGCTTCCAGCAGGAATTTATTAGCCTCACCCAGGATATATAATATTCTAATCTAACCTCATCTTCTGTGGCCCACAAGACTTCATCAAAAAGGGCATCATACAGAGGTGGCAGAAGCTGGGGAGGAAGATTAATCACACGCTGAGAAACCAAAAGACCCGAATAGTGTGCTTGATCTCCCAAAAGTAACTTCAAATTATGTATTATATTTTTCTCCCGACATACATTGAGAAGGAACTTCTTGATCTCCATAATACATTTATGATCCTGGTAAAAACAAGTTTCATAATTGCCTAGCCAGCAGAAATGAAAAAGAACATACAAAAGCCTGTCAACTAAAATTGCTGCAACTGCCAGCCAATTAACAGTCAATGACAACATACACATTTTATTTAAGTCAGAAAGGAACAACATTAACAAAATATACGCACAAAGGTAATTTGCCACATGCCTGAGTATGACAAGACTAATGGGAAAAAGAGCTCGTAGCCAGGTTCTGAGTAGGGTTCGTGTTAGGGAATTATTTTCAACCATGCTGTTTTAGTACAAAGAATGTGAATTAAAATCATCAATGTTTATATATCAATCAATCCAGTAAGCAGTAAGTCCCAGAGCAAATCAGGATGAGTAATTATGTGTCTAAATGAGACTCTCAGTCCCTTCAAAAAGTGAGTAAATTCTTGTTGCAATCCCAAAAGCATTCAAATTTCCCATCCAAAATAATAAAAAGGGAATCATGGTATTAGATTGGCCAAAATTTTTAATCTCCAAAATATGCACGTAGGCTGGGACAGGTAATATTCAGATCAATTCAAATGGAACGTGCAGATATGAAAATAAAAGATGACAAAGTGTGATTTCCTTGCCTTATATCTTCCCAAGTTGAGGGCAGTAACAACAGAGAAAAGTCCATCATCTTCCTCATCCTCAACTTTAACAACTGTGCCCACCGTTGTTTGTCCCAGTATCAAATCTACAAAACCACTTAAATCCCACTGCTCATTATCAAGGTATGTCTGCAGTAAAATCTTTACTCCCTGAAAATCATCCGGCTTTGGATCAAAGAAGGCGAAATCTGCTTGTACAACACCCTGCAAAACATATATTAACACAGTCTCATAAAAGCATAAACTGAGACTCTAATCTCACTAACTAAAAAAGGAGCAGCCTGTTCACCTCAAACTCCTCCTCTTCACAGGGTTCAACCTGTTCAATCTTTTCCTCCACATTCTGCTTCATAAATCCTTTCCCTGAACATAACAGCAAGATGAGGCTAGCTTAAGTGAACAACAAAACCCAAAAAAAAAATAAAAATCTTGCATTAGTGAAGAAAATGTGCTCGGATGACAATACCTGAAGAGCTGGTGGGCAGAAGTTCGTGGAGCTTGGCGTCATGCACTTGACGCCTATTCATGTAAGCCGTGGAAACAAGAGCAATGGAACGAGAAAATCGAGAGAAAGTCACCGGTTGAAAGCGCAATGATCGGCGGCGCCGCCACGGCGCTGGCCGTCGCGGCATTGGCAATCTTGGCAGCCAATACTGGGCAAAAAGAAAAACAAACACAAGATATCATTCTAATTTTCACAGCCATTCTACAAAATACTCAATTCCCTTTTTTGTTTTTCAATTAATCCTTCTTTGATTTTTTTGCTGTATTTATTTCTAATTAAATTCCGAAATAAACTCAAGAAATCATTTTTTTATTAAAAACAAAGGAAAAATTGAAGTTCAGGGCTACAGTGTTAGGTATTACCTTAAGCTGTTTGGGAATCTAGGTTTGCCTGTTAAGCTTTGTGACCCAAATTCTCTCCAAAACAGAAGACTCAATTTGCGTGCAGGAACGGAGGCGGAGAGCAGAAAAAGGATAGAGGCGACGGAGGACGCAGAAGACTGAGCGGAGGGGACGACAGAGGAACGGAGAGCACCGGAACGGATGGGGCCAAGAGGCTTGGAAGGGCTCATTACTAACTACATTAATCAGGGTTTTTTTTTCTTGTTATTTATTTTTTAATAAATAAAATTTTATAAAAAAATATAATACTAAATTTTAAATTTACTAATATTAAAATTAAATATAAAAAATTATTCAAATATAGTAATATTCTGGCTGCCATATCTGCATTTTTATTCGAAGCAATTAATGAATAAGAAGTCAACTTGGTCTTATGAAATTTAAGTGAATATAAATATTTTGAGTGATTTAAAAATAAAATAAATAGTTCACCCTCGTTTTCTGTTCGAACATGTATGTATGGCAGCACAGCATTGTAAAGGGGACCCACAGCCGCCGCGTCGTCTGCTATTGTACCGGACAGTTTCGGTCGCCGTCTCTCTGCCTGGCCTACGCTGTCTCCGTCTGTCCTTTTCGTTTGGCGGACCACTATTTTCAGCCAATCAATTCGTGATGTGCACCGTAAGGGTCACGTCGGAAAATAAAATAGTCAAAAAATACGTGACAACTTATTTTCTTAATAGAGTTTTATTAAACTATCAAATTCAATAATAGAGATTATTATAAAAATAAAAATAAAAAAGAAGAAAGAGAAAACAAAGCTTATGAACCAATTAATTGAAGTAAAACATGTCATCGGTAAAATGATTTTATTTGGAGCCTTGAAAATTAACATAAGAACGTTTTAATTCGAAGAAATTTAGTTGTAAATTTCCCCTTTGGTTGAACATTTTCATAAGAATTGGTGGTATTTCTTATTATATCAATGCATTATTATTTTGTTTGATATAGTTCATTTTTTTTGCAGATTAATTCATGGTCAAAGTTTGTCGAAAAGTAATATTTCAATAAGGAAGAAACTTAATGCGGAAAAATGAAAATTAGGGAGAAAGAAAATAAATGGAAAAAAATTTACTTTTTTTTTTACTGTTTTTAGAATGAGAAAATGAACAAAAAAATATTTTTTTTGTTTAAATATTGTAATAAAATGAAGAGAATAAAAGTTGCATTTATTTTTTTTCCTTATAAATTCAGCAATAAAATGAAAGGAATGTGAGATATAGTTTAGTTAAATTGTTAATTAAAAGAAAATACATCACTTTGATGGAATTTACTGCTGATTTTTTTCATTACTTTTTAACTTTTATTTATTTATTTATTTATCTCAAATTATTCCAAATAATAAAAAACAACCTTCTATCTTTTTTTTTTTAACTCATTCTACCCAATTTTTTTTTTTCATCCAAACGTAATGTAAAGATGGAAGGCAAATCCTATGGTTTGATTCTTTAAGGACCATAGAAAATGTACATTAAAAAAATAGTAGTCATTGTATTTATGAAGTAAAATATCATTTATTAGATATTTTATTTAACCATTTTCTTAAATAAATTAGTCTCTCAAATAATGATAAAATTAAATAAAATTTTATTATAAATAATTATAATATTAATATATGATTATAAGTAAGCCACGTGGGCAAGGAGAAGAAAACAGTAAAAGGAAACCATGGGCGAGGCAGGCGGGGGAGGGTAATCCTGTAATTATAGTTGCATGGGAGGTCATATTACTTGAAAAATGAATGACCTCCTACACCAACAACAGGCAACGGCCTATAAAATATGCAGGTGCACTCTGGGGCGTCTCAGAGCCTTGGGTCGCTCTCTCTCTCTCTCTCTCTCTCTCTCTCTCTCTCTCTTTCTCTCGCCTTCCTCTAACTGTCTCCGAAAACCGAGCGACACGGGAATTTTTTTTTTTTTTAAAAAAAGGAGATAAAAAGGGTCAAAAAAAAAAAAGAAAACCGGGGAGAGAAAAATGGAGAATTTCGAGCTAAACATGAACGAAGGTCACCAAATCCTAGCCGCCAACGGGACCGCCGCCGCTGCCGCCGATCATGGCTGGCAGAAAGTTACCTACGCCAAGAAGCATCGCAAGCAGAAACCTAACGACTCCTCCTCTGCCGCAGCTGCTGCTACCCATGCCGGTGCTTCCAGTTCCGCTAGAGTCAACGGAACAGATAAGGCCTACGTCTTCAGGTCCGTGGAGCAACAGGCGGAGGATCGTCACCGCAGGATCCTCGAGGCGAAGAGGGCGGCAAATGCTGCGGTGGTTGATGCCGAAAAGGTGAAATCGAAGCACCGATCTGACGATGAGGATGAGGAGAATGACGACAGCGACGAGGCGGAGGGTAACAAGGGGGATAAGAAGGCTGGGGAGAAGAAGGTGAAGCAGAAGAAACCGAAGAAGCCGAAGGTCACCATGGCCGAGGCCGCCACAAAGATCGACGCCGGAGATCTCGCCGCATTCCTTGCCGAAATATCGGTAGGCATGTACATTACGCTTGTGCATGTTGTGTAGTTTGGAGTGATCCATTGCATTTTGAGGTAATTGATTCTGGTAAATAATGTTTGATGGCTTGATGAACTTGTTCAGGGATCGTACGAAGGCCAACAAGAGATACAACTTATGAGATTTGCTGATTATTTCGGGAGAGCGTTCTCGGCCGTGAGTTCCGCCCAATTTCCGTGGATGAAGATTTTCAGGGAGAGTACGGTGGTCAAAATCACCGATGTAAGTTGTTGTGGAGATCTGTTTTGATTTAATTCTGATTTTGGTTGGTTTTTGCATTTTGTTTGAGATATGAAGCATAAATTAGACCTGTTATTGTGATGGATTATTGAAATCAATGTGAAAGCTTTCATTTGGTTGCATTGAAGTTAAATGGTGGTTTTTCTATTTGCATTGCCTTTGGGTTAGCATCTACATATTGAGATTGAGACTCTCTCTCTCTCTCTCTCTCTCTCTCTCTCTCTCTCTTCCCCTCCCTCTGTCCGTGCTTGTAATTTATTTGAATTACATATAGAGAATGATACTTGTAATTGAGAAAGCAAATGTTGGCAATTCATGGATGATGGATTGCAAATGGACATTGTAAATGAAAAGGAAAAGAAGCGAGCAATTCATGAATATATGTTTTTGCCAGTCTATAATTCTGAAATTTTTGACCCTTGAGTTAGAACTTAGAAGTCATATTCTGCACTGAGGCCCTGGTTTAACGATGTCTAGTGTTCATGCTAATTAAATATATTAATTGCTAAGTTCTATGCTGTTGCTAACCCTACCATATCTGTTTTTTATGTGGGCACTTGTTCTTTGTAGTAAGGCATTTGCTTTTTTAAGGTGTTAATTGGATCTGGTATCTAGCAGTGGGCAACTCTGTTGATCGTCTTCTCAGCTAGTCTAGCTTCTGTGGCATATTGTTTTTGACTTTTGATTAACATCTTGCTTGTATTCCACCGCTTGATCTGTGGTTCTGAACTTTGATTTTATGTTTCTATTTTTTATTACTTTTATATTGTTGCTCTTCATGCCTTTTATTTTCTCATAGTTGGTGATTGAATGTAAATAGATGATATGATAATCATGTAGTTTGGTGTATTGGACCTTTTAAATTTCTGCATTTTTGATTTTTACTAACTCATCCATCAAAATTTTCTCAAGCAGATCCCCCTGTCTCATATTTCGGATGCTGTGTATAGAACATCAACTGACTGGATTAACCAATTCTCTGTTGAAGCCCTTGCTTCTTTTGTGACTTGGTGCTTAGACAGCATCCTAGCAGACTTGGCTGGCCAGCACACTGGTTCCAAGGGCTCTAAAAAGGGTGTCCAGCAGGCATCATCAAAATCTCAAGTAACTTTTTCGTACAATTCTGGTTCTTTCTCTCAATACAGTCATAATTCTTTTCTGTTTTAGATGTATTAATGAGTTCATGTTTGTTGATTCATGTAGTCATTCATTGCTTTTCTTGCATATAGGAAACTTAGCATTTCTTGTTGTTTTTTCATTGAAAATTTTCATGGGTATTTGAGAGTGAGTTTTTACTCTTATCATTGGAGTTGGGTCGCTTTTGACATTGTTACTTATTGAGCATATGATATCGGCAACTTAGTTCACAGCGAATCATGCACTTGGTTATGGAGTGCATGACATGATTTTGACCCTCTGTATGCATAATTCTATATATAGAAATTTGCCAACTAGTATGCTTTAGTGTAAATCATAAAACTTGAACTGAATCATTCTTCAAGCATCTCAAAACCTCCCAACCCAATTCTGTTTATTATAGAGGTCTCTACTAATTGGAAGGTATTAGTTGTCTACAATTATGTCTAAAGCATGTTCATAACTTAATCAAATGTAAACATATATTGCATTAGAGCTGATGGTCATATTTCATTTTTCTCCAGTGTTCTGTACTGCTCACAACAATTGCTAATAATGGTTGCGCTTTTTTGACTATGCATAAGCATGCTGGGAGATCAGTTGTTTTTGTGGACAACATGTGTAGCAACAACATGAAAGTTGGCATTTTTTCTTTAGGATTTGGTAGTATATGTTTTTGAAAAGGAAAATGAGGGTTAGTTTCAGGATTCATTCCCAGGGCATCTCTTTGCATTAATAGGTGTGTGTGTGCCTCTCTCTCTCTCCCTCTCTCTCACTGTGTATGTGCCTGTGTGTGCACACCTGTTAAAAATTCATGCCATTATCGTGGCTTAATAAATGTTCTTGTGAAAGGACAGGTTGCAATCTTTGTGGTACTAGCAATGGTGTTGCGACGAAAGCCTGATGTTTTAGTTAACCTACTACCAACATTGAGGGAAAGTTCAAAGTATCAAGGACAAGACAAGCTTCCAGTTGTTGTATGGACGGTAGCACAGGTAATTGAATGAATGTATTAGAATTTTTGTAGATAAGTCTTTTTATTTTTTTGCCGGCCTTCTGTTTTATGACTGGTCCTTGTATTTATTTTCTGATTTACTTAAACCATGTAATTTTGTTGTAGGCATCCCAGGGTGATTTGAGTGTAGGATTGTACTCATGGGCACATAACTTCCTGCCTTTAGTGAGTGGCAAAAGTTCTAATCCACAGTCCAGGGATTTAATTTTGCAGCTAGTGGAGAAGTATGTAACTTTATAGCCTTTTCCCTCCACTCAGTTATCTTGTTTTCGGTTTTCAACCTTTTTACAGTTACATTCCCTTTGTTACAGAATTTTGTCTTACCCAAAAGCTCGAACAATTTTGGTAAATGGTGCTGTTAGAAAGGGGGAACGGTTGATGACGCCCTCTTCACTGGAGATCCTGATGCGTATTACCTACCCTGCATCGTCAGCCAGATTAAAAGTGGGTATTGTTTAGGCATTTACAGTAGTAGTTGTAACTAGCAGCAGTGTAGGTCCTGTGCTCTGACATTTCGTTGGATGTTGTATCTTCTTCAGGCTACAGAGAGGTTTGAGGCAATCTATCCGACCCTAAAGGAGGTTGCTCTTGCTGGTGCTACTGGAAGCAAAGCAATGAAACAAGTAGCACAGCAGATCCTGACTTTTGCTGTTCAAGCAGCTGGAGAAGGTATGGGAAATCAAAATGATTCTCTTTGTTTGCTGGTGAAGTTTCGTGGAAAAAATATGATTGTTATTAAAGTTCAGGAATTGTTTGTATGTTTTCAGGCATTCCCGAGTTATCCAGGGAAGCAGCAGGCATTTCCATTTGGTGTTTCACTCAAAATGCAGATTGCTACAAGCAGTGGGTGAGTTGTTATGGTCTCTATTGTGAACCTTTTCGGAATAGAAGATGGTTGTCTTTGTGCTCTGTGCAAATTTTCTTTGTGATATATATTTATCTTTGCTGCAAATTGGATGTGTAGGACAAAATTTATCTGGAGAATTCACAAGCTAGCATTGCTATTCTTAAAAGACTTTCTGAGGAATGGAAGGAGCTCTCTGTGAAACTGGCTCCTCTTGACCCTCTGAGGGAAACTCTCAAGAATTTTCGGCTGAAGGTATCTTTTTGTTTCTTTGATGGTATTCTTATGATCCAAAAATAGCATGAAAACTCAAGAATTTTTGGCTAAAGGTATCTTTTTGTTTTTTTGATGCTATTCTTATGATCTGAAAATAACATGAAAAGAGCCACCATCGTTCATGTTGGGAATAATTAGGTTTATTACTTTCTATGAGATTTGCCTTTGTAGTTATGTGGAATTAAAGCGGTTATCTAATTCTCAGCCCATCATTTTGGCATTATATAGAATAAGGAAGCAATTGGAAATGGAGATCCTGCTCATCAAGCACTATACAAGGATGGAGATAAGTATTGCAAGGAAATACTAGGAAAAGTATCCCGTGGCAACGGGTGCATGAAAGGAATGGCCTTTGCTGTCATAGCAGTGGCTGCTGGTGCTGTCATCATGTCCCCGAACGCGGAGTCATGGGACTGGAAGAAACTGTCTGTATTTGTTAACTCTCAATTCTCCTCCTGAGCTGAATCTGCTTAAAGCATACTAGCAACCTTTGATGCGAAGCATCAGCCTGTTTTCTATGACACAAGCTTCCCTCAATTTTGTACTTCTGGTTCTGACTGAAGGATGAAAAGGAGGAAAAATTCTTTTTTTATTTATATTATGTTATGGGATTTAGGTTCCTTATTTGATGAATTCAAATACAGTGGGAGCACATTGGCCCCCACATAAATGGGGAAAAGATCTCTTAATGTTTATTGGATGCATTTAACTATATGCTATTGCCTAACAATGTTTCGACCAAAATTCAACCAATGCACTTGCTTGGCAGGGAACAAAATTTTACCCATCTGTGAATGGTTGCCACTCAAGGCCTTTCTGTCAATGAAATCTTAAGCTGAACGTGCCGATGTTTTCTGGTCATTTTTGTGCCCTGCCTTAGCAACCATAGTTTTATCTTCTTCCGGTCTTATGTTCTGCATTTATTTCTATTTTGGGGGGTGGTGGGGTTCATTTTGGTGCTATTGCTTGTTTACATGCAGTAAGGTGAATTATGGGGACTTCTGCCGTCTTGTTTTTATGCTTGTACTCAAGGACTTGGGCCAGAGGGGAAGTTGAAGCAAGAGGGGCTATGAGCTTGAGGCATGGCCATATTGTAGTTAATTCAGTAATAACGTTTTTCTGCTGAGTAAAAACAAGCTTTAAGAGACAAATTGAATAAACCCAGAACAGAAACGTCACAAAATTGATTCCCTCAATTTACAAAATTCTACTAGACTGCAACTCCGTATCATTTAGAAGATGGATTGTTCTCCCAATTCTTGTCCAGACATCCCTTCTTGGAGCACCCTTACAAAGAAATCTTCCAGTGTGTCCTTCCCATAACTCGGGGTCTTCTCAGGGCTATACTCCCCAGTCTCAGGATCCATAATCAGCATGCTCTCAGCCGCATAAAACCTGCCAATTTTCCCAAACTCGGCTGCGTCCTCCATTGAAGGGAAGATGTTGGCAAGGAAATCAAGGACACCAATGGCAAAATCCATTATTCCAATTGGCACTTTCAGGAACTTTGGTTCCCTCCCCATCAGCCTAAACAGCATCTCCCCTTGATCAAGTGGTGTCAATGCCCTGCCAGGACCACCAATTGGCATGACCTTATTGCTCTTGTCCTTACCAAGTACACAATCTGCTATAAATGAAGCCAAATCCTGCTCACTAATTGGCTTACAAGCACACAATTTACCATCCCCAAACATGACATAAGGCTTCCCATCTTTGACCAACTCAACCTGACCCCCTAAACTCTTGAAGAATGCAGTTGGACGCACAATGCTATACGTGAAATCACGATCTTGTTCAGCTTCTTTCATCAATTCAGTCTCAAGTCTCAGCTTTGCTCGCTGGAATTCAAGAAGGGGCTTCTGCACACATATTGCAGAAAGCAACACAAAATGCTGAGCCCCATGGTTCCTTCCTGCAACAAGTTCCTTGTGGCCTCATAATCAATCTTCCATGAATCCTTTACACCTCCAGTTCGGCTAGCGAGGCATGACACAACAACATCTATTCCAACACCCAAACTATCTAACGAGTTCTGAAATGTGTCCAAATTGGTCACATCAGAGAATAACACATTGGCTCCTTCCAACTGATTCAAAGTCTCTTGTTTACTGTTCCTGCCTCTTATCCCACTCCTTTCTCTAGCAATGGCAACAACATTAAACCCTCTATTAACCAACTCCTTAACCACAAATTTCCCAATATACCCGGTTGAGCCCACCACCAAAATGTTAATATCTTTTGGAATCTTGTTCCTAAATGAGGATTGAGCAGCTTCGACAACTGTTCCTGCTGCTGCCGTTGTTACTGTTGTTGAAACTGTAATGGGGTTGTGTCTTTTTCTACTAACACTGAAGGGTTGCGATACATTTAGAGGAAAATGTGATAAATAGGACGAGTAGAAGAGGGAATGTACCTGAATTGGATTGATAAAGTGAGAAAAGAAGGGAACTTTATAGTTTTGAGAGCTGGGAAAATGAAGAGTCGAAACATTGGAAGCCAAGCAAAGGGACATCCTTTATTTTCTTGATCTTCTATTTCTACATAGACTGGACTACTTCAACATGGTGCTGTTAGAACGGCAGAAGGTGAACACCTTTACTTGCGGTTGCCGGGCATCGAACAAAGATCGAGAGAAGAGAGGACTGCACGTCCACAAAGGTTAGAAATGAAGGGAAAATATGTGGTCGGTAATGTTTTGTAGCGTATCTAATCTAGATGCAGTGCAAGCGCGTGGTGGGTAATGCTGTTCCTTTTTATTTCCTTCTTTCTTTCTTTTTTTTTTCAAAAAAATTTGGTTTATAATGAACAGATTGCACCATTTTTTTTCTTTTTTTTTTTTTGGGTACAAGGGAAATAGGTATATTTTGAACTACTTGTAATCTCTATAGTTCATTTTAATCTTTAAAAGGGTATGCTATCATTTCTTTTCTGACTTAGTTTTCTAATTAAATTGCACAAATATACTAAAAATGAGAAAAGTAAAGTTACACAAGTAAAATTTTCTTTTTGGAAACTTTTATTTTATTAAACTAGAGTTATTAACATCATTTAAAAAAAAAAAAAATTACTCATGCAACATGTTTGCACTAGCAAGATGAGATGAATATAGCAAAGGCGGCTTGGTAGATTTTGGGTCAAAATTGCTAAAGTTATAAGATATATATATTCACAAAAAAAATATAAAATATAAAATAAACAAACAATTTTTTTATTGAAATAACTAATCAAATTCGCTGAAAAAAAAATCCTCACTTGTGACCTTCTAATTTATGTAATACTTTTTATAAAAAAAAAAAGTAAAAGCAATATTCAGGTTCCAAGCCTAGCTAGTGGCGCAGTAAAACATAAGGATCAAATGTATTGTCTAATCTCCTATTAAAAAATAAAAAATGTGTTGTCCAATCTCCTTACAGAAGACATCAATCTTGCACTTAGAACCAGAAAGCCACAGATATGATTATTCCAGGAGCCTTTCTGAAATTAGCATAGAGATAGAATTACAAATAAAATTCAGTGGCAATTTCCATTCCTGTATTCTGGTGCTACTTGTTACAACATTTAGCTATGAAAAACAAATGGCAATAGAAGATGAACACAAACATATTCAAATTACATTTAGATCAGTTTACGACGATTTGGAGCTTCAAAGATTGATCGGACCACATTTTGTATTGACACAAACCTAAGGGCTCAAATTACAAAAAGAGGCTTTCGCAATTGTCATTGATCATATTCTTCAGGTTTAGCAAATGGGTACTTGAGAAATCGACTTTTAATTTGCGAAGGATTTTCAGGAGCAGACCATGGATACTTCATGGATGGATCCCGCGGAAATTTCCTGAAGTTCAGGAATGGTGCCCAAAGTAACACCCTGCACATTAGGGACATGCATGACTACGTAAAGAACTCAACTATTCATGGACTTATGGCAAAGCCAAATAATTTTCAGTTTTTTTTTTTATTGGGATCATAATAAACAAATACATAAAATTCAATTTAAAAATCAAATATGTTTGGTTTATCCACATCAAATTCATAGCCGTAGTTATTCACATGCTATTAATAAAACTATTCTAAAACTATGCTAGTCATGTCAGTTTCTTTTTACTTCTTCTGATAGAGGTGGGATTGGAATTCCTCGCTTCCACCCCACTACACATTTTTGCTTCACCAGTGATGGTCACTTGAGGTAAGTGAGTGATTTACTGTCATTAAGACTGGGTATGCTTTGCATATAACAGGATAAATTGTTACAAGGATAAAGGAAAGTCAACTTACCCTGGGAAGAAAATGAAGACAAACATGAACTGCAAGTACATCTCAAGCAGATTTCTCCTGTACCACCTTATCCTAAGCCAGTTCATGAGATGGGCTGCCACATATGACCAAAATACGGACAGAAAGGATTGAATAAAAAAAACAAACAAACAAAACAAAAGAAAAATAATGAAAATGCAGAGGAAAGTGGTGATTCATAGCGGAAAAGAAAAAGAAAATCATGCAGGTTAGAGATTCACTAACTGGCATTAGAATGAAGTAAATGAAGCCAGCAATTGCTGATTGTATCAGAATCCAAGATAGATCTTCCTCATTATTGACTCCAGTAACTGCAAATGCTGGCTGCTCAACCTGATGGGATTATTGGCAAGAAACATGAATTAGAAATCATGGTGAATGAACTAACAAAAGGGGACTTGGGGTGGACATTGTAGGCCATAGAAAACTAGTTACGAAGCTGATTACACTGGCCAAAACTGCAGCAAGTTGAATTGCCAAGCTGGACTTCTTCACATCATTGCAATCTTCAGCCTTTCTGCTTGTGCTTGTAACTTTCTGTTGCGAATAAAATGCGGATTAAAAGCGTTGTATGCAATATTAATCATTATCAAGGCAACTCCTGAAGCAAAAAAAAACGAAGTCCAATTGGGGGTCTTAAAAGAGAGAAAAAATAGTGAACCTTACTACAAAATATGTTCTTATCGCAGAGCTGTTTATTGTCAGAGGGAGGATGTAGAGGAACCTTTCTATGGTGGGGGGAAAGAGAAGGCAGAGCCTTGGGGATGTGGAAGCTGAAGGAGTGGCTCATGTTAGAGACTATTTGTGCTGAATCCCAAATGTTATCACATTGAAGGCCACAAAAGAGGTTTTGACTGCTGAATCAAATTATCCAACTGAGGGGAGTGGTTGGCCCCTTTAGTCCTTGCATTTCAATGAATTATATAACATACACCCCCAGATCATTTTTTTTGGAAGAATAGGAACAACACACTAGGTGTGTAAATAAAATTAAAATGTGGCCATATTTAGAATTAATAGGATTATTAAATGATAAATATGACATTTACAAGCCTGAGAATCAATTGGGGACTAAGTTCAAAAACCCAAGGCCTCAATTGCAGGTCCTTTGCCATTGTGTTAAAACTTTCGTTGGTTTCGTTTCTAATGGTTAGAGGTTGAATTTTGTCATAAATAATTTCTCGTAATATTTATAAATGATTTTCATTATTGTAATCTTAAATAAAAAAAATCTCTAATACTTAGATTGAATATTTGAACCTTGTTATTATTATTATTGTTTTGGGAGTTCCCCCGGCGGGGTGGGGGATTTACTGCCTACTGGTAACTAAAATGAAAAAACCAGAAAATGCAAAGTTAACACTCTTCTATGGGCTATGGTGGAACAAAAAAAAAAAAAAAATCCCGAGACAAAACCACCAAATAGGATAATCCAAGCGAAATACACCGCCGCACCCTCTCATTTCCCACAACAAAAACCTCAGGAACCCACTTTAAATTGAAACAATTTCCTCGTTTTCCTGTCCAAAAATCATGGCTTCAACAATCCCAGCGGGTCAGCTCAATCTTAAGCCTGTTAATCTGCACTATACTCTTCCAAACACCCACAGGGAAGTCACTTCCACAACTGTCGTACCCACAAGACATAGAGGAAGAAGAAGAAGAAGAAGACCATCGGTCTCTTCTTTTAACAACACCCTTTTCCATTTAGAGAGCAATCATGCCATCTTCTTCAAGCCCAATTCATTATCTTCACGTATGGTTTTCACAAGGGTCTCCAATGGTGGTAATGGTAGTGGTGGTACCACTTCACCACAGACTTCTAGTGTAATCCCTCAGCAATGTGTTGATTTCCAACCCTTTTTCTTTTATATCTATTTTTGCTTGATGTTGCTGATGGAAAATAGCTATCTTGATTTGAAAGGACTTTTATTTAATGGGCATCAGGTGTTGTTTAGCGTGTATAGACTTTGGGGTTCACTTGCTTGTGATAAATGAAGTACATAAGTCTTAATTCCCTGCATCTCAGTTGGAAGAAAATTGTTTTTTCACTTTTAATTTGTTTATATATGAAGATAATTCGTTGTTATTACCTACTTCTTTGTATCACACTAGAAATTTGAAGGCGCCAAGACTGGATTCTGTATTATGTCATAAGAGTTTGACTAGCTTTATGTTGACTGCTGATGGCCAACCTTATCTGGGCTTCTTTATCTGGGCTTGGGGTGGGCAAGGATGAGAATTGAATTCTGAATTGTTTTAGTGATCACGTTCTAACATTTTCCGAAGAACTCTTAGTTCTTGAAATTTGTGTTCTTTGTGCAATGCTAAAATATTCCTTGTGTTCCCTGACTTGTTTTATGTACTTCGCATATGTCATGGAGACAACTGATGATTATCTGTCAACTACAAATTGACACATTTGTCTCCTTGTCAGAATATCGAGAAAACAAATCAAAGCTTGTCTGCTTTCAGCGACAGTTATGTGGCCTTGTTTGTTCGGATGCTTGGATTGGACAATGATCCACTAGATAGAGAACAGGCAATAGTGGCACTATGGAAATATTCACTAGGAGGAAAGAAGTGCATTGATAGCATCATGCAGTTTAATGGATGCATCAATCTCACCATAAGTCTTCTTAAGTCAGACTTGGATTCTGCATGCGAAGCAGCTGCTGGTCTCCTGCGATCCATAACTTCGATTGATCTATACAGGGATTTGGTAGCAGAAAGTGGGGCAATAGAAGAGATAAGCAGTTTGCTTATTCAAAGTTCCTTGACTTCTGAGGTATAGGAATGTTTCTACTCATGTGAGATTCTTGACATGTACTTCTTGTTTTTGGAACACTCAGTTAGTGTTTCATTACATTCTTCAGGTGAAGGAGCAAAGTATATGTGCATTGTGGAATTTATCCACAGAGGAGAAGCACAGAGTGAAAATTGCAAACAGTGATATCTTGCCCTTACTTATAAAGTCCCTGGAGGAAGATGACATTAAAGTGAAGGAAGCAGCTGGGGGGTCTTGGCAAATTTGGCATTGACACACTCCAACCACAATATCATGGTTGAAGCAGGTGTTATTCCTAAGTTGGTGAGCATTCCTTTGAATTCAAAAGTGATCAGGATTAATTGAAGTTGAATTCAAAGTAGCTTTTGTTTTAAATACTGAATATTATCTTCTTTTAAATGTTTGAATTTATGACCGTAATCAGTTTAAGGCACTTATCTTGTTTTTTGATAACATTAAGGTATAACTGAATGTTACTGGTTCAGTCTGCAAAGTTTGTCTGGCATGCAGTTCTCTAAAGAAAATGAAGCATGTTACAAGTCATCTTGAGTGAGCAAAAATTGTTTGACTTCAATGGGATGTAGCTATAAATGTTCCCTTTCAAAAAGAATAAATGTATTATTATATCATTCTTGGGAGCTTCTTCAGTCACCTATTCTGTGGGTAGATATCTTTATATAGTGAGGTTATTGTCTCCATGTTTTATTTTTTTATTTTTTTATTTTTTTTCTGTGCTCATAACTTTTCCATTTGAAGACTTAGTCGCCTGACCAGAGAAGAGATTGATTTTTGTTGTATTTCATTTGAGGAGGAATTGGAAGGTAATCATGTAGATAAAGCCTCACATGAAGCATTTTGACCTTATTAAAATTCTTTGAGATTTAAGTTAGCACTTTTCATGTGATACTTGCCTTTCCATACTCCTAAAATTCTTAATCTTCTTTCATATTCAATGTAGGCACCATTCCTAAAAACTGAAATTGAAGATCAACATAAAGTCATTCGGAAGGAAGCAAAAAATGCTCTGGTGGAATTAGCCAAGAATGAGTATTATAAAATTTTTATCATTGAAGAAGGTCTGGTTCCTGTGCCATTGGTCGGCACAGCTGCTTATAGGTCCCTGACTCCTGCTTTGCATTCGTGGCCTAGTTTTCCAGATGGTACAGAAATTGAACATACTTCTAAAATTCCTTCAAGGTTTGGCGCTTCTGAACTTCTTCTTGGATTAAATATTGATGTCAACAGTGCAAGTGTGGAAGAAGCCAAGATGAAAGCTATAATTGGAAGGTCTAAGCAACAATTCCTTGCTCGTTCTGGAGCTATAGAAGTGGAAGATGCAAAATCAGGTCAAGATGAAATATCTATTAAACAACAATATACGCTTCTGCCATGGGTAGATGGTGTGGCTCGATTAGTCTTGATTCTAGAACTTGAAGATGAGACAGCATTAGCAAGAGCTGCAGGGGCTATTGCTGATGCATCCATAAATGGACAGATGCGAAATTCATTCAAGGAAGCTGGAGCAATTAAACATTTAGTGCGGCTCCTTGCCCATCACAGTGACACAATTCAATTTGCTGTTACTGTTGCTTTGGAGAGGTTGTCTTTCAGGTATCTTTTTTCAGATGAGTCTATGCATTCCAGTGTTGAAAAGTAAGTTAACCCCTATGTTTTGAGCAAGACTGTCAAGCCATATGAATGACAAATTCAAGGTCCACATGCACAACCCAGTCTATTGTTATGTCAAACTATGTAGATGGCAATATTGTAACATTGGTTATCATAAAATCTGAGCTATAAAATATGTTTGTTTGCTATTTCCACTTTGTTGAGATCCAAAACACTGGTGGAGGGAACATGACATTGTTTGATGACTGATGCCCAAGATTTCTCTGCTGAATCATTTAGGTTGGCTGGTTTGACTTTGTTATGTTTGGGAGTATGAAAAATATGTTCATTAACCAAACTAATACTGAGCTTTTTTGACCATCTGAGTGGCTTCACATATCTATGGACTTGAGTAGTTTACCAGTCAATGGTTATTGTTTCTTAACAGAGACTTCTTGCTTTAGGCTGGTCAAAAAATCTTGTTTCTATCCCACTGGTCAACATACTGATGCCAATGAGAAAGTTACAAAGGAGTAAATTTGGTGGACATGGGCAGAAATCGCCCAGAAATGTTACCTGTACCTTTTCAATATTTTTTAATTTGGCTCTTTAATTTTAAATAGTGCTGCTATTTCATTTTGGTGCAGCAATGACATTTGTCAAATAATTGAAGCTGAAGGTGTTATGCATCCTTTGAGTAACATCTTAAAGAATTCTCAGACATCTGACAGCATGATGGAAAAGGTCAATTGTTTTTGGAGCTTAGTCATTACTTTATTTGGTATATTTCTCATTAGCTTCTTTTGTGGATGATTCTGATTAGGTGTCTCTGATAATAAAATGATGCATTACAGGCCTTGAATTTATTGGCTCGAATCTTGGATCTTAGTAGGGAAACAAAGGTGGGCCACTTTGCTGCTTTCAGCATATTGTGAAATCTTATATTTTAGCATAAGCTTAATGGGCGTGGCAATCCTTTACAGTATTATGGTGCAGCAGTGAATGGATCTAGCAAGGGCCTGAATGGTGCAGAAATTGCCAATGGTTCCACTGGACTAACTGCAAACAGCAACGCCATGCCAAGTCAAAAGTCAAATGCCTTGTAATTTTTATTCATCTGATGGATATTTATCTTGTCTTCCTCATTGGTCCTTTCTATCTCCAAAAATATTTGTTGCCTTCACTGCATACATGTTCACGTTGACAATAATGAGATTAGAAAAGATGTTTTACATACACCAGCTTTAAAAAGGATCTAGGCAGCATGCCAAGATGCCCACAGCAGTTACTTCTCTGAGCAAATTTATGAATTTGTCAAGCCAAATATTGTGTATTTGGTTTCCCTAAAGTATACTTAGCATGCAGTAGTGTTTGATGTCTGCTTGTCTTGAAAAATTGCAGAGAGGATATGCTGGACTCTACTTTCATTGTTCGTCTTGTGGACATGATGAAGCACTCATCTCCAATTTTGCAGAGAAAAGCAGCTGCTGTCCTCGAGTTTGTGGCAATTAGTAGTGCAAGCATGGACACTATCCTCTCAGCAGATATTAGTTCTGGGCTGGATTCTATTTTCCAACAAAGACTAATAGATGGTAGGGGATTCTACTTAAGAACTAAACACTATTAAGAAATATATCTTTTGACATCCCAACATGCTGATGGATCTTGTAAAGTTGGAGATAAAAAGCAAAGTGATTGATATTAGGTTATTATCTTCATTCTTTTCATAGTAAAAATGTTCATGTGGAGTAATACTAATGTTAGAAGACATATCTGTTAATTGAAACACAGATTCAGCATCAGAGTTCAAAGAATCTAGCAGGGTTGCGGCTGAATTTGATCTAGGAGGCATTCTGATTTGTAAATGCATTAGTAGTTATTTACTGGGTAATTGAGTATTAAAAACTAACATATAGATAAGCAGAAAGATATAATGTGCACCACCTAATTAGACTTGATTGGCTAATGATAACCACACACAATGATGCCAAAAAGTTATGCTTTGGCAATTAAAACTAACCTTTTGCCAATGAAATTGATACTTTTTTGTTAAACTATTAGAATGCTTCTATTATGCGTGATCATGCCTTAGAGGGATCCCTGGTGTAGAATTTTTGAGAGAATTCCATCATTTGTCAGCTAGATGTATACCATAATCTGCAAAAAATAAATGTGGCAGCAAGCAATGGGATTCTGAGAATGAAGGATGCACAAGTATGTTCATGTTCTGTTGAATTAGTTTTTAACATTTTGGATTTAATTTTATGCTTGAGGTACAATTGCCATCATTTTTGAGGCATAACCGGTATGGCTTTTTTCCAACCTTTTCCTTTCACTAAGTATGGCTTTTAAAGACAACCTATCTAGAATTGCATATTTTTTTGAAAAAAAAAAAAAAAATCACTTGAACAAGTTATTGAAATATTTTCTACATTCTTTTAACCAGGAAATTATTACCAAAATTTTGCCACTTGGTGGTTTAATGGTATCAAGTTTTGATGCATATGAATGAACAAAATGTCATTGGATTATAATTTTCCATGTTGTGTTCTGTTCATTGTTATAGAATATTATTGCATATGTTTATTTTGTGTTTTCAATTTGTGGCAGAGAACAAATCTGATGTTGAAATTCAGCAGCCAGAGCTGCTTGCCCTTCAAGCTGAAGAAGCTGGGCTTGCAGTATCTGCAGCATCCCGGTTGCTGACAAAGCTTCTTGATTTGGAGCAATTTCGCCGCACTATAAATTCCACACATTTCACTTCAGTGCTCCGTGAAGTCTTAAAATCAAATATCCCTCTTGATTACAAGGATTGGGTGGCAGCTTGCCTGGTTAAACTTGGCACTTTGTATGGTCCTAGCCAAGGATTTGAGAATCCAATCAACATGGAAGTAACTCTTTATGAGACAATCCCAAGATTAATTGAACAGATCAGGTCCTCGCTCTCTTTAGAGGCACAGGAAGCTGCAGTTATGGAACTTAACGGAATAATCTCCAAAGGAGTGGTAGATGCTACTCGAGCTGTTGCTTCCCAGGGAGCTATATATCTGCTGACAGGACTAATAGAAGGAGGAAGTGAGAGGGCTGTCGAAGCAGCCTTGTCCATTCTATACAATCTAAGCATGGATGAGGAAAACCATCCTGCAATTTTAGCTGCGGGAGCAGTGCCAGCCTTGACAAGAATCATCAGGTTGCAAAGACCGCAATGGAAACGAGCATTGCACTTGCTAAGGGCTTTACCTACATGATGAGGCTTGGTACAATGCTGAATATGTCCCTTTTTGTGGAATCTTTTTACGAGTTAATGCATACACCGAGTCAGAGTTTCTACACTGTTTCCAGTCAGGTGAAAGTTCTTTGTTACCAAATTGACATTATGCAATTTCAGGTCCTGAAAATGGAAAATGCCTTCTTGGTTTTCCAAGTACTCGTTATTCCAATGGAGCTTTTGTTCGTGGCTCTTGGCCAGCAGGTTCCCTGGTAGAAACTGAATAGCCTTTAAAGGAAGGTGTAGCCAGAAGGTGCAGTGCGGTGCCTCTCTTACACCAATACCAACTTTAAGTGCCTCATTGAAGCAAGATTTTATTGCTTTTCGGAAGTTGAAAATCTGTTTCTGACTTGTTCATGGTTTCCGGGAGATAACCGTTGAATCCAGAAGCCCTTAATAAAGTAATATTTAGATTTCCTCCCATTGAATGCAATTCTATTCGAGAAAATTTTGGGCGAACACAAGAGTGGTGGACTCTAATGCATACAAATAATTTTTCTAACATGTAATATAAGATATCTTGTACATACAATAAAAATGTTGTCAACTGGAGTCTGTTATTGTTGCAGAAAATTGTTGGGTTTTTTTGGGGGGGGGGGGGGGGGGTGGTGGGGGAGGCCTGTCCTGGCGTGGCGACAGGTTACAAGAATTTTTGGCTGGAAGCAGGATTCGGAGGTTGTGGTGGGGGAGTTTTTAATCGAAGGGGTTCCTGTTCTACACCTCCTGCAAATCGAGATCAGCACTTATCCAACTTAGTTAGCCCGGATTGGACTGTCCATGTTTCCCATGTACATGGAGAGAGGGAAACTCGATTTTAAAGGATGAAACAAAATAAAAAGGACAAATATAACAAACGAAAATGTATAGTAGGATCACAAAGCTTCTGCACTAAATTTGGGCACTATTCCATCTAATTAAAAATTTACAACGACTCAAGTGAAGAGCTTGTCGAACAATTTTTTTTTTTATATATAATTTTGGGGCGCAAATGAATAATCTTTCCAAGTAGAGGGTGCTTCTTAATATGGTAAAATACGACTTAACCTGCATAATTTGACTTAAGCCCAAAACTTGATTCAGCCTAATCGTATTGATTGAAAAAACAAAAACAACAACAACGTATAACACCTGAATTAATTTGAAACTAATATAACTTGAAATTTATATAATCTAAAATTTGATAAATTTCTATCAAATAATTAAATTATCAAATTTAGAAAACCCCAAAAGTTAAAATATGTAAATTTTAAATAAACTCTCAAAATTTAAGTATTTTGTAAATTAATTAACTTGAAATTTGATGAATACAACTCGCAATTTAAAATATTCAATAAACTGATGAACCCTCTTAAAAATTTGAAATTAAAATAACCGATTAGAAGCCGACCCATTGGCAAAAATAAACAGACAAAATTAAACATAATAATAATAATAATAATAATAATAATAATAATCAAGAGAGGGAAAAACGCTTTGTTCAGTTCAGCGGAATACTGCAATCTGTGCGGCCTTTCGTCCTCTTTCATCCTCTCCGTCTCTACAGTCAACTGGCCCAGATATCAAAAGACGCAGAGGGAAGGCGATCTAGGCGGGTCAGATTGGACAAAAAAAAAAAAAAAAAAAGGGAAGGTAAAAATAATCAAAGAATTGAGAAGAAGAAATGGGTACTCTGCAGCCATGGAAAAGAGCCTATGCCGTCCTCAAGAACTCCACCAAAGTTGGTTTCTTTCTATCTCTGTGTTTCTCACTCTTGTTTTCTTTTTTGTTAATATATTTTCATAATGGGATTCTGTTCTGTTTTGGGGAAATGCTTTTTTAGAATGCTTAAGAATGATATTGAAGGGAAGCCTCCTTGAAGGACAAGTAATTTTGCTGAATTAGTGATGGAAATCTGATACAATATTGGGTTTAAAGCAGAAAGAAGTGGGACTTCATTATTATTATTATTATTGTGATATCTATACATTGTCAAACCATTCAATTAATTGCTCCATGCGGGGTGTTTCTCACTGCACGAGCCTTCTACACTGTGGGGTCTGAAAAAAATGATCGGATGTATGTAGACATAGTCTTGTTTTGTTCGATTGTTATCCTTTAAATTTTGTTTTTCATTTTGAAATTTGACTTGTTAGCCTGTGCAGACAGTTGGTAAGGTGAACGTACTTTACTGCTTTGTGTTGTCAGTTCTTGACAATTTAACCGCTATTCTAGATATAGTGGATCAGTATTTTCCTTTTGGGCCTTATTCTTGGTGGTATAGTAAAATTGAAAGGGTGTCATTTTGAGTTCTCATTTGCCAAATCCTTGAAAGAGTGAAGATAGGACTTGAAAGTTCTAAGGAGAGTGGGGTTTACTTAGGGAAGAGAGACTGATGCTCTCTTTCTTGACCTTGCAGAAGCACAATCAACATTTTGAACTCCCCTTCAAGAGACTTCACTCCTCTTCCCGGCCTGAAGTTGAACAAATTACTAGAATCATCAATGACCATTCATTTCCTGAAAAACCATTGCATCCCACTCTCTTACAACATCTTCAACCAACAGACATTTCCACCAACTTTGTTGAGAAAGTTCTTGGCCGCCTTTTTGCTGCCCACACCAATGGCATTAAGGCCTTGGAGTTCTTCAGATTTTGCCTCAGCCTTTCCCATTTCATTCCGAGTTCAGATGCCTTTGAAAAGACTCTTCACATCCTTGCACGAATGCGCTACTTTGAGAAAGCTTGGGAGTTGATGGAGGAAGTTGGGAAAGCACACCCTTCCTTGCTTACTCTTAAGTCAATGAGCATTATGCTATGCAGAATTGCAAAGTTCCAAACATATGAAGATACACTTGAAGCATTTGAAAGGATGGAGAAGGCAGCTTTTGTTGGAAAAGAATTTGGAACTGAAGAGTTCAATGTACTACTTCGTGCTTTTTGCACTCAAAGGAAAATGAAAGAGGCACGGTCAGTGTTCCAAAAAATGTATGACCGGTTTCCTCCTAATACCAAGACCATGAATATCTTGCTCTTGGGGTTTAAGGAATCCAGTGATGTCACTGCCATGGAACTATTTTACCATGAGATGCTTCGAAGAGGCTTCAAGCCAACTAGTTTAACTTTTGGTATTCGAATTGATGCATATTGTAAGAGGGGTTACTTTGGTGATGCTTTGAGAATTTTTGAGGAAATGGAACTGGCCAATTGCTTGCCTACACTGGAAATCATCACTACTTTGATTCATGGAGCAGGTATTGCCCGAAATATACATAAGGCCAGGCAGTTATTTGATGAAATTCCCAAGAGAAACTTGCAGCCTGACATTGGAGCATATAATGCTTTGATTAATACATTCATTAGATGTAGAGAAGTGACATCTGCTATGAGGTTAATGGATGAGATGGAAGAGAAGCAAATTGGGCATGATAATGTGACCTATCATGCAATGTTCTTAGGATTGATGAAGTCAAGTGGCATTAAGGGTGTTGGTCAGCTTTACAACAGGATGATTAAGATAAATTTTGTGCCCAAAACACGTACTGTAGTTATGTTAATGAAATTTTTCTGCATTAATAGCCAGCTAGATCTGGCTTTGAATTTGTGGGAATACTTGCTGCAGAAGGGATATTGCCCTCACGGTCATGCACTGGATATTTTGGTAACAGGATTATGTTCTCGAGGGAGGCTGGAAGAAGCCTTTGAATGCTGTAAACAATTTTTGGAAAGAGGGATGCGTATAAGCGCAACAGTATATCAAATGTTGGCAAGGATTTTAGTGCAATCTGACAAGCCAGAAATGTTGAAGGAGCTTGATCACATGATAAAGAAATTACAATCTGTTTTGCCCCCATCAAGAGGGTATGCTATTGGTAAATCTTCATTCATTGCTATAGAGAATTCTTTTCTTACATAGTTTTTCTCAGTTGTGCTTTTTTATCTGAACTTCCGAGCCATTGTGGTTTTCTGAGCCATTGGTGAACACACTTTTTCTCTATGCTAATTAAACTTATGTCAAGTTAAATGGTACGAGATGACTATATGAACACTAACACACACACACACACACGATGAATCTTTGAAGAGACCAATTAATGGTCTTTGGGAAATAAAATTAGACTAGTTTATGATGAGTCACACCTGCTATCTAAATTGTAAAAGTATCTGCACCTTCTTAATATTATTTTTTCCTTTTTTCTTGGCATTGAGTGTTTTTCTCCAATGTCATACTCTTTCAGCTCCCAGTTGCATTCATGGCAGTGTCATTGAAGTAGATTTTATTAGTCTGTTTAAATGATAGAGCTGATGAGGAAGTAATCTTCTTCCAATTTGACGAGTCTGTCACCTTCTGAACTTGAAAAGATGTTTTATGCTCGGACACATCTGCTGATTGATCCAGTCTATAATCGATTTATGTTTTTTTTCTTTAATTTTTTCTTCTCACACCAAATTATCACCTAATTACATTCATTGGGAATGAGAATATGACTGTGGGGGGGACCATACAATGTCGCATCCTTAATGAGTTGCCAACTTGGAATATTTTTTTAAATTTCAATCTTCCATCGCAAAAGAAACTAAAAATCCAAATTTCCATCATGGAAAATCAAAGTTCAATCTGATTTCTGTGGATCCAGAATGGGATAGCTTGATTTGGAGCACTTCCTTTTCTTTGAATATTTGAATCTTGCTCTTTATTTTTTTCATATATATATTATATATATTTTATTTTTGTACAGGGAAAAATCCCAAATAAACAGTAAAGGAAGCTATAATTGTAAACCATGCTTGATTTTTTTTCTAAGTGATGAGATTTCCAGGTGAATGGATCTTGCTGTTGTTGTAGCTTCAGCAAATTGTTAAAACTGTTGCATACTAAATTCATGTCTAGAATGGATGGGAGAAATTTGCCTGCACAAATTAAATTAGTTCCAGTGGATATGATGAATCTCCAAGTTTAGTTGAATTTGAAAGTGAACTGGTTATCAAGGCTAATTGTGTTTCAACAGGTTAGACAACTCACCCTTTCTGGAGCAGAAACTGGCAGTAGACTTAAGAAAACCAGTTGTTTAGCATCATAAAATGAGCCACCTCCAGGCAACACACCAGAAAGATCGGGGACCAATATGGTACATTTTAAGCATCCTGTTTTAGTTCGGTTTTATGTTCTTACTTTAACTTCATTAAAAACAGAAGCTTTAGAAACTTGGACTTGATTCCCGACTTGTATTCTCTAGTTATTTCACCCCTTGATGTTTATTGCAACTGGAGAACTCGCAAAGCTCACTCAGTGTTTGCTAATCTCAGATACAACATCCGCAAGCTGGGACTACGAATTTAGACTGTAACATGCCACCGCCTTAACCAAACCCGGCATTGTTGACTCTGCTGCTAGTGACACGCTAGTTCCATCATTTGCTGGCCAAGATTCATATTCTACCATTTGTATGGCAAAGCCCAGATCAGAAACCATATTTTATCATAATAAGTTGTCGCTTACCATCATCACCAGTCCACCAGTCAGTCAGTGAATGGCAGACAACTAATGGCCAGCCCTATGATCACCAAACGGACAATAGTTGTCAATCCACTCTGCTTCTGGAAATTCAGCGATCCTTTCAAAAAGAAGCATCTAGATGGTTCAGTCATTGCAACTGGAGAACTCGCAAAGTGATGTGTTGCTAATCTCAGACACAACATCCGCAAGCTGGGACTGCAAATTGAGACTATAACAAGCCACCGCCTTAACCAAACTCGGCATTGTCAACTCTGCTGCTAGTGACACGCTAGTTCCATCATTAGCTGGTCAAGATTCATATTCCACCATTTGTATGGCAAACCCCAGATCAGAAACCATATTTATCATAAGAACTTGTCACTTACCATCATCACTAGTCCACCAGTCAGTCAGTGAATGGCAGACAACTAATGGCCAGCCCTATGATCACCAAACGGACAATAGTTGTCAATCCATTCTGCTTCTGGAAATTCAGCGACCTTTCCAAAATAAGCACCAAGGGGTGAAATAACTAGAGAATACAAGTCGGGAATCAAGGCCAAGTTTCTAAAGCTTCTGTTTTTAATGAAGTTAATGTAAGAGAGCATGCAACCGAACTAAAACAGGATGCTTAAAACGTATGATCCGGCTCCAATGACACAAGCTTTGACTCCTGTCTTTTTAATGTTAATTAGCCCTCCTATTTCGGAATGGCGATCGGTATTATAAACTGATTTTTTTTCATCTTTTTACTTCGTTCAATGCTGCCTTAAAGAAATCTTTAGCTCCATAAGTTGGGTTTTCCCACCATAATTGAGCGAATTATCTTCAAATGTGTTATGGAAATTGTTGGTGATAATTTACAATTTTTAGTTGTGTAGCCGGTTGCACCCACACGTGAATATGATAGGGGGAAAACAGCAGTACTCACTCCTCTGGCAAATTATGTTATGTCAGGTGGTCAGATTCGTCTAACAGCCAACATCTCTTTTTCTTGTGGGTTGGATTGCCATCTAATAACCAAATTGGTTTAGCTTTCCCACCAAAAAAACAAAGGATTTGCCACCTCCCTGATTCCTGTTCAAATTAGATATATTGGAATATAACTGAAATCTATTGATCCATTATTCTGGGCTTGACTTGAGGAGTAAAGTAAAATTAGTCACTGTTGTGCCCCATTTTGCTTTAATAATGGAGTCATTTTCTTGCATCAAACTTTTGCTTTTGGATAGCAATATCTCTTAGGAAACAGTCCATTTCATACTCTCTCTCTCTCTCCTCCCCGTCCCCCCCCCCCAAAAACCCCCAAAGGGTCCATTGATCCAATAATTTCTCACATTAGATATGTGGATTACCATTAAAGGTCAGACCAATAAATATGATTTCAGATGTTCCAAGCAAAGAAAAAAGTGTAGAATTGAAATCATGATTAGTCATATATAAAAATTAAGATTTTATATAAAAGAAAATTACATGACCCTTTTTAGGGAAATGGAAATTCATTTAGTTATTATACGTTTTAAAAATAAAAGTTACAATAAAAATCAAAACAATTAATTCTTATTCTTATCTTAACTGTTTATTGAATAAATAATTTTTATCTTTATCATATTGACATGAAGAATAAAATTAGTAATCTTATCCATATTATTTAGTTTTATTTTTTTACTCATTTTTTAATAAAAAATTATTCTTTATTTTTTTCACATTATCTCCTTTCAATAGAAAAAAAAAATAAAAGATTTTGCTTTTTCCCAATTTTTATTTTTTCTCAATCCAAGTACACCCTTAAGCTAGTCTCTCTAATTTTCCTTTTCGTAAAAGAAAATTGCACCATCATATTATGCAATAAATTAGACTACAAATTCACAAAAAATAAAAAATATATATATATATATACTTGAAAGTATTTAGAATAAAAATTCAGTCACTTATGATATATGATTAAGTGTATAATTTAATTTAGTAAATATTTTGAAAAAAAATTAAATATCATATTTGGCCTGAAACAAGGAAGCATCCTAACCACAAAACTGTGGTTAAGTTATAGTCTTGTTGATGACAAGAACAATATTTGTAGGAAGAAATTGAGGATTTAAGCTTTAAAACTTAAACCCCACCCCCCTCCCCCCTTCAAGTCTTAGTAAAATATAAATTTAAAAAAAAAAGAATAATTGAAGCAAAAAAATGCAGGACCAGTAGCCGACAAGGTCACAGAAAAATATAATCTTCTCTCAAAGGAAAGAATATTTCCCAGATTATACTTACTTTATCATCCAATAGAATTTTTAATGAAAAATAAAAATAAATAATTGCAAAACCAAATAATAAATAAATATTATATATATATATATATAACTGAATTAAAGATCGCGTCTTTCCACTGCGGACTTTTCTTCTTCTTTGTAGTCACGGGCTCTCTCTCTCTCTAAGTCTCTCCTCCAAGAAACAGAGAGAGAAAGAAAGAGGAACTTCTAGAGGCAGAAAAACAACCCAATCAACCGCCACCGCCACCCCCACCACCAGCACCCCAATTATCAAAAATCAAATCTAATACGACGAGAAGAAACTCAGAGATTCATATATATTGAGAGAGAAAGAGATAGAGAAAGATCTGGGCTGGTTTAATTGAGAGGGGAAAAAAGGAAAAAAAATAATAAAAAGAAATTAAGAAAAGAAGGAAGAAAGGAAGAAGAAAAGAAATGGGTACGCTGCAGACATGGAGGAAAGCCTATGGAGCCATCAAGGACTCCACCAAAGTCGGTCTCGCCCATGTCAACAGCGATTACGCCGTCTGTACTATTTTCTCTTTTTTGTTTCCTCTCTGTTTTTATTTTATTTTATTTTGTTCAAAATTCCGTTTTTCTTTGTTTTTGCTTTCTATTTATAGGAATTGGATGTGGCCATAGTCAAAGCAACCAACCACGTCGAGTGCCCTCCCAAGGAGAGACATCTTCGAAGTTTCTCTCTCTCTCTCTCTCTCTCTCTCTCTCTCTCTTTTTCTCATTTTCTTTTTTTCTTTAAATTAGAAAATGTTTTTTTTTTTAATTTTGTACTTGGGAGATGATTTTAGAGAATTTTTGCTTTGGATTGCAGAGATCTTGCTTGCCACTTCAGCCATACGGCCTCGTGCCGATGTTGCTTACTGCATTCTTGCGCTTTCTCGCCGATTGGCCAAGACCCACAATTGGACGGTAATAATTGATATATATATATATATTTTGGCCAATTTCTGTTTTTGGGTTTTTTTTTTTTCAACTTGTTCTTGGATTGGTTTTGTGATTATTTTGGTTAAACGTGAATTGGGTCTAAATCAGTTAAGTATTTCAGTGACTTTGTGGATCTGATGTTTCAAGTGGGTACTGCTATAATACTTTACTTTTTGTTTCATGCTGATTGCATTGATAAATTTGACTGGCAGCGGATGCTTTGCTAGTGGAGGCAGTGTTTTGCAAACTATTGGAAATATGAATGTAATCGGATTGTGCATGCTTGCTAAAGTGAAGTCTTGATTGTGTTATCTTTTAATGTCTTCCTAATCAATGTTTCTTTGGAACGACATAGTAATTTGTCATGCAGTTATGTTTCTGCCAATTGCATGATAATTGAGGTCCAATGCTTTCTCTTTACATGTTCAAAGTTAGCATGGACATGGTGGAATTCATGATCCATAGAGGATTGGTAGAATTGGTTTTGTAGCAGTATTTGTCTTGTCACGATTCTTGTCATTTTTTGTGGATGTTGGGGCCTCTGTTTTTTAAACATATCAAATTAACTGTTAATCAACAGAATGAATACAAAGTTTCTATTTTGTTTATTTTGTCCAAACTAGGCATGTTGAGGATTCTAGAAGTTAATGAATTTCATGTACTACACTGACTTGCAGATTGCTTGTGTTTTCTGTGTTGCATTCTGGTGAATATCTTTGTGATGTGTGCACTAAATTATATAGTTGTCTGAATTTGATATTCCAAAGTGTTGTTTGTCTAGAATTCTCATGCACCAGAGAGAACTGTTCGTTGGTCCTTGATATAAAAGGGAAAAAAAGGTCATTAGATTGCTGTTTTCTTTTGTTTATGTGAAAAAAAGAGTCTTTAGTTTGGTGCTCTTTTTTTTAAATTGAAGGATCATGCGTTATGTTAATGTTGCTTTTCCTTTAACAGGTGGCACTGAAAACATTGATTGTTATTCATAGATTACTGAGAGAGGGTGACCCTACTTTCAGAGAAGAACTAGTAAATTTCTCACAGAGAGGCCGCATACTACAACTGTCTAGTTTCAAGGATGATTCTAGTCCTATTGGTAACTAGACTTTCTCTTTAGTGCTCTACACCAAAAGGCCTTAATTCTTCGGAAAAATTCTGCCATTTTTATTTTATTATTTTTTGTCTTGTTCTCAACAATCATATTTCTCTTTTCTTTAGCTTGGGATTGCTCTGCCTGGGTACGAACTTATGCACTGTTTTTGGAGGAAAGGCTTGAATGCTTTAGGATACTTAGGTATGACATTGAAGCAGAACGACTTCCTAAACCTGGTCAGGGGCAGGATAAGGTAATTTTCTTAACTAGTGGTCATATTCTTATCTAATATTTAGATTTAAACAGAAAGAAATAGAATACATGTAAATGATACATTATAATTTCTATGCATTTTCAACAATGCAACTGATTACTCTACTCATAATTTTTTATTTTTTCTCTGTCTTGTGCTCTTAAATTTGTTCTTTGTTTATGCAATGGAATTATTAGCATGTGCAATAATTGCTAAGAACTATTTGTTGTCTTTTTTTTCTTTTTTGGGCTGGAGAAAATAATATGCTGCTTTGGTGCAAGTTCTTGGTAATTTAGCAGCAATTTTGCCCACCATGAATCACAGTCTCCACGAGATTGGTGTATTGTTTTTTTTGTCCGTGTGTCTGGAGAAAATAATATACTGCTTTGTTCTTCTGAATTTGTTTCTTTGTTTTATGGTTAAAAAAAAAATGGAAGTTGTCAATTGGAGGTTTTGGGGCAAGTTTTGGTCATTGGAATTAAGATCTTTGGATTAAGGTGGAGATATTTAACTACTTAGTCTTTTGATTGGTTGGTGGTAAAGTGTCTTGTCTTCCATGCCTTCTGTTTAGTAGTCATTTCACATGACATGGGACGGAAAATTGATCACAAGATTCATTCCTTGACTTATGAGGGTAATTGATGGGCCTTTGTCAAGGTTCTTGTTGGCTTGGTCTTTGTGTCTTGGTTTCTAGTCTAATGCTTAACTAATTTCAAGAGTTTTTTTCCCTCCTCAGTAGAACTTCCATTTTATTATGACTGGGTGGAATATGCTTAGAATCCTTTAAATCATACTTGTGCTTCTGGATAATTAAATGTGGGGAGCATGGTATTGTTTTTCCATTTGCTGTCTTTTGGTTGTTTAGAAGGATTTTTTACTCCCATCAATCCTTGAACCATCTTGGAATTATTTCAATCAGTAATGATCTTATAAAGTTGATGCTGAATTTTTGTTGATTAAGTTATTTGCTGCATGGTTGTATTGGGCTCAACCGAAATTAATTGACTCTGGATTTAATAAATGTGATCACTATTTGTCATCTTTAAGCAGGGCTACAGCAGAACCAGGGAATTGGATAGTGAAGAACTATTGGAACAGCTACCTGCATTGCAGCAGCTGCTGTATCGTCTAGTTGGTTGTCAGGTATTTCTGATGTGAAAATTATGAACGTCTTCCTCTCATTTAGTCACTGTATTGGAACTCTATTGATTTTGCCTTGCTTCCCTTTACAGCCAGAAGGTGCAGCAGTTGGTAATTATGTTATACAATATGCTTTGGCTCTGGTATGGCCTCTCTTTCTCTCTCTCTCTCTCTCTCTGCTACTTTTTCTAGAAGTCCACCATTATGTCTTCCTTTATCTCCTTTCCTGCTTTCTAGTCTCTACAATCTGCAACTGCTATAGTTGGACTATTGATTTGGGTTTGATCTTTCACACTTAATAGGGCCAGTCCTTTTCTACCTTTTTAGAAACTTGTTGAAGCTATTTCCCACAGTGGGTGATAAATAAATTGATAATCCATGGGTTGATAAGTTTTTGCTAGATTTGATCATTTTCTTCCCTTTTCTTGGTGGTCTGGGATTGTGGACTGTTTTTCATGAATAGGTGGGTGGCATATCAAACTTGAGAAAACATGAATGGAGATTGAGTTTATGCTTTCTAGGATGCCTTCAGAATATCCATTGTTGACTTAAATGGTTGTGACATTTCAGGTATTAAAGGAGAGTTTCAAAATATATTGTGCTATTAATGATGGAATAATCAATCTTGTGGATAAGGTAATTTCTGTTTTTGCTTGTTCATCCCAGTTAACATTGTGCTATTTACTGCTAAAATTTTAATTGCTTTGCAGTTTTTTGAGATGCCAAGGCATGAAGCTTTCAAAGCCCTTGACATGTATAAACGAGCTGGTCAGCAGGTCAATGATTCTTTATTTGCTCACTATCACCATTTGTTGTGGACCATATTGTATTTTTTGAGTTGTTTTGGCAGGTTTATCTTCATTCTGTTCTGAAGGAATTTATTTGCCTTTTTGTCCAGGCTGGAAGCCTTTCTGTTTTTTATGAAATTTGCAAAGGATTGGAACTTGCAAGGAACTTTCAGTTTCCTATTCTGAGAGAGGTATCTTATGCTAAGAAATGGATTTAGTGTTTATGTGGTTTTTTCGGTTTTTTCTCATTCTTGCCATCAAGTTTATGGCTTTACTCTCTTCTCTATATGCAGCCTCCACAATCCTTTCTTACTACAATGGAAGAATATATAAAAGAGGCACCTCGAGTTGTAACTGTTCCAAGTGAACCATTGGTTAGTAAAATTGCTTTTCTTTTTTGAGACACATATTTGATTACAAGCCTGTTAAATATTACATTCTATTTTTGTCACTATGCTCAAATGTTAAAATACTGGGATCTTTAATAAATAAAGCTGCAACTATTCTTTTTTCTCCTGCTTTCTTTTGATGAACAAGTGGAGTGATTGGTGAACTTGATGGGTTTTGGAATCAGTGTACCCCATCTGGTAGCAATTGCAAGTGCCTCTGCAGTGAAATGATATCAGGGCACATTTGAACATTGCCAAAATAATTCCTTTTTGGGAATAATTGTCAGGCCAGATACACGAGCATGCACAAAAAGAACAATATAGAAGTATTGATGTGGTCAAATTCATAATTGAAGTGAACATCAATTGGGTTTGTTACTTAGTAAAGTAGATGGAAGATTAAAGAAAAAGGTGACATGATTTATTCTGGTAAGCAAGAATGTATATGTGGTACTATGTATATATAGGTTTTGCTCCATTTTTGTCCCTATGTGCAATTTGTTCTTGACAGTTTATTTCGTTACAAGGAGGAAATATCATTTTGTAGCATATGAAGATATGTAGGACTAACAGTAGATTCTTTGAAATAGCTTCAACTTACATACAGACCAGAAGAAGGTCCTTCTGAAGATACTGAATTATCCAGAGATGAACCTGAGCCAGTGCCTTCAGATGAGATAGCTGTTACCAATGTTGATATTACCCCTCCTATTCCTATTCCCTCTCCTCAAAACAACTCAGACACGGGGGATTTATTGGTAAATGCTTTGCTATAGTTTTGTGACATTGGTGGATAAAACATTTTCCAAGTATTTATTCTATATCTTCTCAATTTTCATCTTTCTTCCTCTTTTCTCCCTTTTCAATTGTGTCAGGGTTTGAACTACTCAACAACTGATGCATCTGTCATTGAGGAAGGAAATGCCTTCGCTTTGGCTATAGTCCCATCTGAACTGGGTAACCTTTTGTTCCTTTTCTAAGAACTTTTCTAATATCTAATTTTTTTCCTTCCATTCCAGTTGTCTATCATGTTACACAGTTACTCAATTCTTATTTTTCAGATGCTAATGCTGCACCAACATTCAATGCTACTGCTGGTCAAACAAAAGATTTTGATCCTACTGGATGGGAACTTGCCCTGGTCAGCACTCCAAGCAGCAACATTTCTTCAGTTAACGAGAGGCAATTGGTACACTCATTATTATTTTGTTATGAATATTCTTTTACGGCCATGGTGAGGAATTGGTCGATCACTGCTGACATAGAAACAAGAACTAATTCTTGATGGAATAATAACAATAGATGCTTTATACAAAAATAGCAAAAACTATAATACAATTCTCTTCAGTTTGATCCTTTTTGGACATCTGGCTTGTTTTTTATTGGATATGAACTTTTCCATTTACTGGAATGAGTTTAATCATCCTAAATCAATTAGCATTTCTGCGATTTGAGGAGCATTTTGTTTGTATCCTCATTCTGATTGTCGTGAATCTCAGGCTGGTGGACTGGATACACTCACACTGAACAGTTTATATGATGAAGGAGCATACAGAGCTGCGCAGCAGCCTGTATATGGAGCACCAGCCCCAAATCCCTTTGAGGTACAAGATCCATTTGCTATGTCAAACAGCATTGCCCCTCCTACTGCAGTTCAAATGGGAGCAATGTCTCAACAGCCAGTGAATCCCTTTGGTCAGTACCAGCCTATGTATCCGCAACCACAGCATCAGCAACACATGATGATGGCTCCGACAAATCCATTTGGTGATGCATTTGGGGCATTCCCAGCAAATCCTAGCACCCATCAACAAACAAACAATCCATTTGGAAGCACTGGCCTATTGTAATCGCATGTTCTGGCTTTTGGAAAGTATAGTCCAGGTTGATGCCGAGTATTCATGCACTTGAAATGAGTCTAGTAATGTGAGGAGCTAGCTAGCTTTAGACCCACCAAAGATCGATGTTTGCAGTACGAGTCACGTTTTCATGGATTGCAAAAAGTGGAGAATGGATGGTGTATCATATATTAAAACCAGACCACACAGGGGTTAGATCAAATATAGGTAATCTTTTGAACTCCAATATTTTTTAGTATGTTGTGTGCCATGTAACTATTCTGCTGACTTGAGCAAAGAAGAAGCAAGTGTTTTGCCCCCTAGTTAGCTTTGATCTCATTTTATTTATTTGGTTATCACATTTTTGTGATGAACTTGATCCATGATAGCAAGTTCCCGATGGTTTGGATAGTTTTTGTATTGGTAGAGGTCTGTGCCACTTGGAAAAAGGCATATGGAGAAGAAAATGCAAGGCGTTTGAGTAAAGTGGGATAGAAGTAGAACTGAGCACACATCCCTTTTTTAACTCTTGACATGAAGAACATCCCGAATATGTAGCAACTTACTTGTACGCTTGTATCAATATGAAAAAGTAAAATTAGTTTTGTGCAGAATTTGGCACATTAAGTAGGTTTGCCCCTAGAGAAAATCACAATTTCTGTTTGAACTGGAATTATGGAATTGGAATGGTCCGGGGGTCATGAATGGTAGAATCCCTGGTTAATGGACGATTTTTAACGTGGGGGTGGGGGTGTTCAATCTTCGTTTAATTTACTGTTTCAATTCTTAAAATAAAAATGAAAGAAATTAAACGTTAAATATTTTTAAATCGAAGATATTGACCCTAATAAATTAGTTTTGTTAAATCATGAAGATTTAGTCACTAAAAAATCAAGCATTAATAATCTAAATAAAGTTATTAATTATTATTTATTTATAATTATAAAATAATAAATTTTTGTTGACCATTGATTTTATTAAAAATTTTTATTTTACGAATTTAAACTTGTCAATGCAAACAAGCATATAATTAGTAAGTATACGTGATCAAGGAAGGAAGCCCTTTGTAAGTTATTAATTAATCAACTAACCAATTAAATTTTTATTTAGTTAAATTAAGTTCAAAGCCCTTTACTTAATTAAACTTTTCCTTTACATTTAATGAAAATTTTACCTGCTTAAATAAAGGACCGAACTAACTATTGAATCCCAACTAAAAGTAACTCAAAATCAACTGAGAATCAAAATAGCAACACTGCTTGCCTTTAAGTTGACAGCAAGTTCCTGCGCATGTTCATTTTTACTGCACTCGAGGCATTGTCGTTTTAGTTAAATATTCTGGGCGTGCATTGTTCAATTATCACGTAATCTGCAAAGGGTAGCACATAGGATGGAACCCTAACAAGTGCATCCAATGCTAGAAATTATCATCCTAATTTAAAAGTTTAAGCCTTTGTACTTGAACATTTGGTGGGGAAGAGTAGATTTTTCATTTTTGGTTTTTTTTTTTATTCTTTCTTTCTTTCTTTATCATTGAGGGGTAGATTTTTAAAAGCCATAGGGAGGGTCAAAAAGCAAAAGTAGAGAAAGGGAGAAACGATGAAATTGGAGACGACAACAGAGAAAAAAGAGAAGCGCGGGCTGCTGACTCCGTCCCACATCTTCCATTTCTATGGAATTAAAAACCTGCAAAAATGCAAGTGTTATTGTGTTTGAAAAAGTTATCTATATGAAATATATTCTGAATTTTAAATTATATATTATATTAATGTAATTATTAACTGACATACTTTTAATCTTTTCGATGCAATGCTGTGTCCAGCAGCACTGCCAAGAGGGGGGCCAGGCTGCAGATGCTTGAGGAGCCTACAATTGATAGGTTGCTCTTTTTATTTTGAAAGAATGTTGTAATTATTAATTTCATGTGAAGGTTCATAAATATATATTTAATAATTATAAAAATATAATATAAATTTACATTTAAAATATATCAAGTTAATCGCTCTCTTTCCTCAAATCTTGTTTCAGACTGATCACTGGGTGCACGTACGTAGCGATGCTAAATAAAGACAAGCCATGGCAAGCCCTCGTTTTTCTTTTTCATTGCATTTCCTGACCTGGGCTTCCTGGTGGATCCCATTACACATTTATTCGCATATTCATAGCTGTGACTCACTTTTCTGATATCGTTAAATAATCATAGGATCCTCACCAATTTTACAATATAAAAATATAAATATATAAATATACAATTTGCCCTTTTTTTTTTCCCTTCTTTTTGCCTAACTTTCGTTTTTGTCCATGCGCACCTTCTATTACAAGGAAGACTCCATGTGCTTAAGGATGGAAATGACACTAACCATGCGAGGGATTTCCTGTCCAAATGACACACACAAGGATAACACATTCCCAGGAGAATTTAATATAAGAAGAAAAATGGTTTTGTTTTGTGTAATTTTGTGGATGTTTATATGCACTGAAATATACTAAATACAAGCAAGTACTTAATCGGCACATTTGCTTTTCTTTTTTAATTTTCTTTCTGCTGCATCGTATAAGTAAAAGAGCTTTTAGTTTTTTTGTATTGAACATATGCACAGGGTTATTTTCCGTATTGTTACTTCACAGAAGCCACATCTGGAGGAACATTGGGAATTGAATCTCATACATATATATATAGTTTTTTTTTTTTTTTTTTGGATATCAAAGGCAGCAAATTATTCCTGCAAAAGGGTCAGGTAGATTTGAACCGTTTAACTGTCACACATGCTTATCTAGCTGAAAGAGGGCATGATTTGACACTTTGAGGCTGAGCCCTACACCTTGCTTGACATAATGCAGCACCTTGCGTATGGCTGATGGCTCCCTCCCCCTTTTAAGGATTAATCCAAAAATAAGACTCCCACTTACCCAACCATGTAACCAAGCAAAGCTACACCAACTAGGCAGAGTAGATGATTCTTTCTAAATCCATCAGTTTTTGGCCCGGCTATGTCGTCTTGCGGAGTTGAATTACCAAGTGGATTTCATATAATACTTGAAAATTAAACTATAATGCATTATGTAGTGGATAAAACCAGTTGCACACACAACAAAATTGACATAAATATAATTAATTAGATACATTTAAAATGCTAAAATCTGTAGTCTGCTATAACAACCTTTGTTGATTATATATTTCGACATTTTAATATACGATTACAGTTATTAATAACAACCAACAATCATTGGTGCAATATTAACTTATGTTTCAACTGCATTCATATAATTAAGCTCAACTGACGTGAAAGTACTCCCAAAATTTGTTGGATGGAGATCCAGACGGTGAATCCATGCTTGATGTGACAAAATTGATGCTTAGAACACAAATTAAAATGTTATCATTGGAAATGAGAGTAGGGGTCCCTTCGTGTACAAATTATAATACAAGATTTAGCCGAGCAAGTAATTGGCCATTAGTCTTCATTGTATCTTTCCAGCCACGCCATGTCTGGGCTCTCGAGGGTCCGCCAATTGAATGGAAGCCAAGAAGAAATGGTGGGACCGTCGTTTTTCTTTTTTTTTGCTGCCTTTAAAATTCTTCTGGTCAACGTGGCACAAAATTTTGGACCATGGAAAATAAATGGGGTTGTATGCCACATGGTTTCGAAATTGAAAGGTACCTCTTCTAACTTGCTGAACCATATAAATGGGGGGATAGTTAGGCTACTTTAAATTTATAATGTAAGGGAAAGACAGACTTGATCAAATCTTTAAAAAGAGTCGAACTTTCATAAATAATAATAATAATAAACAAAACAAAACAATAAAAAGGTTGGATTTTGAATTTAAAATTTCATCAAGAAATCTCGTTATCTTTAAATTTGTCCAATATGCACACAAAAATTGAAGGAAACTGAGGTACTTTTTACACATTTCTAAGCGAACAGACTAAGAATCTCTACCTTTAAAAATAAATGAAGCATAAGTAAGGAATCAATATCATGTTTACCCTTTAATGATCATTGAATTGGCTTAGGATTGGGACCTGTAGGGTTAAAAGATAGCAGGGTTTTCACCAAAGCAGATTAGAATGATTTGGAGGGGCAAAGCTAGAAGAACAAAAGTTAGATTCCCATCAAGAAATGGGACATCTACGCACACACACACATATATATGTATATCAAGATAACTGCAACTTGGTCTAAAGGTTAAGGGTCTCCACTTACTTGGGCGTGTTTCTCACCTTCTGTAGCAATGGACTTGTAGAACAAAGCTGTGAGGAAGTAATTCCTTGGGAATTTGCTATTCTTGTGAACGGTATGCCTTTGATCAGACTTTAAAAGGTAAATGTGAATTTAGTATATTATTGGATATAAAGTCTAGTGGCCGAGTTACGTGAATATTTAATTTAATTTTATTTTTTCTGGTTCAAACCCTAATTCCTAAGAACCAATACAATTTTGTATAAATATAAGAAAATTGGTTTGCAATACTAAAATGCCAGGAAATAAAAAAAAAAAAAAGAGTCTAATGTATTGTTTTGGTAATTACATGGCATATATTTCTATGTATGATAAAGCAATAGCTCTGGAGTTTAGGCATGATGATTATGGGAGAACGGAAAGTAAGCAATGGGGTCGGTGTGTGGCGGTGCAGACTTGGCCTAACCCAACTGGATCGATGCAGGAAAAGCATTAACACATTAAAGCATTTCTAAATTTACAATCCTTCCTTATTTTGTCAAACAAGATGGCTGATTCAATGCTGGTCATACAAAGATGTCAATCCTACAAACCAAGCATTTTGTGCTAAATTGAAACGCTTCGTCCACATTTTAAGGCAATGGAAAAGAAAAGACTCTTGGGACAAAAAGTTACACGGCATAAAGAGAGAGAGACTGGCATAATGAATTACCAGAGGGCATATGGCACCCAATTGGGCCCCAAAGTTTGCTTTGAGGGTGGTCCACCAACTCATGAAAATGATTCGTGGGGCACCCCATTTTGCTGCTGAGTTACAAAAGTATGGGGGTGGGGAGGGAAAGGAAACTGGAGGCTAGGAAATGGGAAAGGCTCCAAAAATCTACAGTATGAGGATTCAAAGTGAACTCTCTAATTATGGATAATTCACTCTTGAGGATCTAAACGAACCAGTTTATACGAGGCTCACTCAATTTTATACTAAATATGTTCAAAATAAGTTTGCAATACAAGCATTTCTGGATTGATCTATTGGAAGCTGAATGTTGAAGGGGTTGCTTAATTCTGTCAAAAGAGCATCATGCATCATGCTTAGGAGGAAAAATGAAACGTTCTTTAATTTTCTTTGACTCAATCACAATAACTTTTTTTTCCTTTTTTTTTTTAAATTAAAGAGAATATATATAATTATTTATGCGCGCAACTTGATCCTTCTTAGGCTGTCTTTCCTACTCATTCGAAGCACCAAAATAAAGCCACTCGACATATACTGATACCCTCTCTCCCTCTCTCCATGTACATAGAAAGAACAGAGAAACCATCCATGGCTGCCAACAAGTTTGCACGTATGATACATAGAAACACCAACAAGATAACACTTATTTTAGTCTATGCAATTCTGGAATGGGTTTTGATCATTCTCCTTCTTCTAAATGCTCTGTTTTCTTATCTAATCATCAAATTCGCCGACTACTTTGGCCTTAAAAGACCTTGTCTTTTGTGTTCTAGGCTAGATCATATCTTTGAGCCCCAAAAGTCTCAAAATTCTTACAGATCCCTTGTCTGTGAAGCTCATATAATCGAGATTTCCAAGTTGGGTGATTGCTCAAGTCATCAGGGATTAGCTGAATCACAGGATATGTGCAATGATTGCTCGTCCTTGTCAAGAAATGAATTTTCCAAGAAGCTTGCTTTCTTTCCACGGATGAAACAGCTTGGATTGGTTCAAGACTTGGTTGGAGATGAGGAAAGCGAAAATTATGAAGTGGTATTCAAGTGCTTTTGTTGTGGTGCCAACTTGGACTCAAATTTGGAGTTTCCTGATCATTATATGAATATGATGAAGACTTTTTGGGAAGATTTGGATTGTGCCCAGAGAAGGAATTCAGCTTTGGAAAGTGAGGCAAGTGGTCAAGTTGTTGAAGATGATTTAACTCATGGAAACAGATCAAGTTTCATGAGTGATCTCTGCAAGAAGGAGCAGGGAATTTGTGAGAATAGGGAGAGGAAGGCAGAGGAGAATTCCTCATTCTTTGTTTGCGATTTTGATTGCAAGGAAAAGGTTGCTGATGAAGGTGAAAGAAAGGATGCGAATATTGAACAACGGAAAGAGCCTCTCAAAAATGAAGACTTGAATGTGTCAATGGATGGTCCGTCTCATAATCAGCCTGTCACATTCCAAATTGGCTGCGTAGAAGTTATGCATGGTGAAATTCAACCTCAACATCTTGAGTTTTATATCGATCAAGTTGATTGTCAATTGATTCCAATTGAATTTACGGGCTCTGGTGCCGCAGAGGAGGAAAGTGAAAAGAAGGGGGATATTGGAATGAAGGAAAATCATGGTGATGGAGACTTTGTACTGGAGTTTGAGAGCCAGGCCACAACACATTATGAATTAATTGTTGAGGAAAGCTGCAGCTTTGAAGAGAATGTGCCATTGCTTTTATCAGATGAAAATGAGGAGGTGCCTAAGATTGAGATGCCTGAGCCCAAGGGGGTAGCTATGACTGAGAGTATTTCAAGAATGCATGCGGAATGTGATGTGGCGAAGCAAGAAATGGAACAAGATGATATTGCTGAAGGATTGCTTGCAGACTGCAATTTGGTGAAGGAGGAGCTTGAACAAGTTGACATTGCCGAAAGATTGCAGGCACATTGTTTTTCGGTAGGGGAAGCAGAGCAAGTTGACAATGCTGAAAGATTGAATGCAGATTGTGAGTTGATGAAGGAGGAGATTGAAGATGTTATTCCTGAAACAGCACAAACCCCTACTTATGGTAGCAATCGTGTTCTTGAAGGTTCAGTGACAGAAGGGGAGAAAACTGAATCAGAAATCATTCGAGGTACTTGTTTTATTATTTTTTTTTTTGGTACATAGGAACTTGTCTATGTTAAATACAATGTGTTTTCAATCTAAGCTTCCATCTTGAATTCAGGTCAAAATTCATGATATACTTGTTTGTATGTGTAGAGTCTGATGAAGCACTTCAAACCTTAGGCGATGAGATTGAAGCTGATGTTTCAATAGGGACCGAGATTCCTGATCAGGAACCAATTGATGATTTTCAAATTGAAGTTCTTGCTCGTTATCCGCACACAGAAGGAGACCCTACAACCAGTAATGTCAATTACCATACAAATGATGACCATGGTAAGCCTTAGTTTCTCATATGACTATTGCTCACAAATGCTGTAAATATTGTTACTGAAATGATAACTTGTGCGGGATATCTATTACATTAGGGTATAAGCAAGCTGAGGACGATATGGTTGAATTTAGGACTCTATCTGTGGAGACAAGTGAGCAAGTGATAAACAATCATTTATCAGAGAGCAATGAGATTGAAGAAGAAAAAATTCCTGACACGCCAACTTCTATCGATTATCTCCAGTACTTTCAAAAGAAATTTCTGTTCCTTAACAGAAGAGAAGCTGACACAGAAGATTCTTTGGATGGTAGTGTCATCAGTGACATAGAAGCAAGTGATGGAGTTTTGACCATTGAGAAGCTAAAATCAGCTCTCAAATCTGAGAAGAAGGCATTAAATGCTTTGTATGTAGAACTAGAAGAAGAGAGAAATGCTTCTGAAGTAGCGGCCAACCAAACAATGGCAATGATAAATAGGCTTCAAGAAGAGAAGGCTGCAGTGCAGATGGAAGCTTTGCAGTATCAGAGAATGATGGAAGAGCAATCTGCATACGATCAGGAAGCTTTGCAGCTTTTGAATGAACTGTTGGTAAAGAGGGAGAAAGAGAAGGCAGAGCTAGAAAAAGAGCTGGAATTGTATCGACAGAGGCTAGGGAATTACGAAGTGAAGGAGAAAATGCTGGTGTTGAAGAGAAGAAAAGATAGTAGCACAAGAAGTGGAAGTTCCTCTGTTTCTTGTAGCAACGCTGAGGACAGTGATGGACTATCTGTTGACTTGAATCATGAGGGGAAAGAAGATAGCTTTGCAAACCATCTAGATAATGGAAATGAGAACACCCCTCCTGATGCAGTTCTATACTTGGAGGAGTCTTTAGCTAATTTTGAAGAGGAGAGGATATCCATTCTTGAGGAATTGAAGGTATTGGAGGAGAAGCTTTTCACAATAAGTGATGAAGAAGAACAGTATTTTGAGGACATCAAACCAATCGAGCAGCTATATGAAGAAAATGGCAATGGCTACCATGAGAATTCATATCACGGCAGTGAGGCAGATGGAGTTGCAAATGGTCATTACAAGGAAACGAATGGAGCAAATCATCTGGAACGAAAAATCATTGGTACAAAGGCAAAGAGACTTCTTCCACTTTTTGATGCAGCTGAGGCAGGAACTGAAGATCAGATGGTAAATGGGCATGCAGATGGGGTTGGTTCACTTGCCTCGTCAGAAATGGCTAACACATTTAACCTGGACAGCAAGAAGTCTTCGATCGAGGATGAGGTCAATCATGTCTATGAAAGACTACAATTACTTGAGGCAGATAGAGAGTTTCTCAAGCATTGCATCACATCCTTGAGAAAAGGAGATAAAGGGATAGAGCTCCTGCAAGAAATTTTACATAATCTTCGTGACCTCAGAAGTGTGGAATTTCGTGCAAGGAATATGGGAGATGGTGTTCTATAATAGGTAAACTAAGCCTCAAGTTTCACGTCTTGAATTCCTTCCTATTATTTCTGCTGGCAGATTGGAACATCTTTTATTCATTCAGTTTGTGTTTAATGTCTGCAGATTGCATTATGGGAACAGCATTGACCTTCTTGTTTGAATGGTACAGTACAAGACCAATGCAATGCCAGTTTTCAGCAAAATGTTTGGTATGGGAAGTCAATTGGTGGAGAGTGGAGGCTCCTGCTGCTATGGTTCATTTGATGGTCTAGGTGGACTGCAAGCCTCAAAGTCTGCCTATTTTCACTTTTACTGGTTTTAGTGTCCTTGTCAACCCAATTTTTTCGTGGGTTTAGCTTAACATCACTCTTTTGAGGAAAAAGGAGGATGGTGAGTGCATTTGTGTGTAGGTGAGTCAAGTGAAGCAAGCTGTCATTTGTTGTTTTGTAAGAAATGGCCTGATTTGCAAAGCTGGAGAAATCCAACAATGATTCCAGTGCCAAGTACATAGCACAGTTTACTATAGACAGTTAGGATAGGCAACCGTTTGTCTTTGTCTTTTTTTTTCCTTCTCTTTTTCAGGGAAGCAAAAGAAGGGGTAAGTAATCACTTCTTCACCTTCTCATCTCATCATCATTTCATCACATGGGGTTTGTTTATTTTTTGATGGGCTAGAGCTAAGTTACTTGTATACCACTTGTATCCACTTGTAAAGTATATGAAGTGAGTGTGTTTATTCTGCTTTTGGGGCTGCCTTGTGCTCTACATACTTTGTTATGAAGACTGACATAGATGGAATGTATAAAAAAGTGATCCAGAAAGAAATATAATAGGTAAATTAGAATGAAGAGCCAAGATTGTTTTCTCAATTGATGTTGCTTTAAGCATAAAAATGCTCGGTAGGTACAAAACCAAGAGAAACCTAACATGGATCAACTACTAGAATTAGATTAAGCAGGCTCAAATAATTTATTGGAGAATCCTGCTGAAATGTCTGTCATGTTACGAATATTATTGCATCAAATGTTGAGTAAGCTGAAGCAACCATAGTGGTCCTTCATGTTACTAATGCAGCTGCAGGATTTGTTTTTTATACCAACTAAACTATCTCTAGCTGTCCTGAGTTGCCTTGGTTGTCAAATGTTGGGTAGTCACCTTTGACAGATCTCATCCCCTGTGTCAATTTAATCTTGCAATACAAGAATAATAACACATTATACGCCCAGAAGACTATAGCCTTTTTGACGCTTGAAAGCGCTTGCGTAGGCTAGCCATATCATGGTGTGGAAAGGAAAGGAGTTTGATACTTCTCAGTTCTCGCATTACAAAGTTGGCCATGCTCGTGATCACATCAAATTCGAAAGTGAAAGGAAAACCACCTCTTTCAGGTCACTTGTTTGACATTCTTTGGCTTTTGAGCCTTTTTGTTCATCTGGAGAGCAATTTATTCTAACGTTTTATTTGTAATGAAAAAAGGGTATATGGTACAAATATAAGTCATCACCACTGAATTTATGACGCTAATCTCTTAACCCCGCTATGAACGACAAGACGAGAAAGTTACAGATTAAGAAGAATGCGTGCATGTTATACACTGTTGCGACACCCCGAGAAACAAAATGTTGATCTGAACCATTGATTACACCCCATTGGGCACCAACACCATTAAATTGCGCAGCCTTAGGCTTTGCCTGTGAATTATTTAGTTCCACGTGCATTCCCACCTCATTCTCGGCCATCTGAACTTGGTGAATGCAGGCTTTTTCATAAAAGGTCAGTATTTTCTTCACTTTTGCGCTAGAAAATTGCAGCTAGCCTGTCTAATTATTAACACTTTCGGCGAAAGTAAACATTAAGGAAGTTAATCAATGCCAGGTCGCTATCATTACGCAACATTTGAAATTGCGATGGAAAGGAGTTGCCCCCTTTTCATTTTTCTTTTTTCTAACAGCTAAAATTTATCTTGTTATATTCTTATTTTATCTCCTTAAGAATCTCATTTTTATTCATTATTGTGTAAAGTTAATTTTTTATTTTAATTAGATTATGAATTATTTATTTGGAAGTAAAAAAAATAAAACATTAAAAATAAAGCAATATAATAAATATTAAATATTAAATATCAAAATTTATAAAGTAATATTTAATAAATAATTATAATTTAAAATGCAAAATAAGTTTTATTATAATAAAATTAAAAGTCATTAGCCCTTTCACTTTTGAGATTAAATTTAAAATTTAAAAATTATTTTTAAATGCCATCTCATTAATGAACCAAAATAAGTCATTCTTTTCTCATATACCTTAAATTAAGTATGCAAATGTAATAATATCATTTGAACTCTTACTTTATGGTTCAATAATTTGATGCCAATTTTGCAAGTTAAAAAGTTACAAACTATTAAATATATACTAAAATAATCTCATTTATTAAAAAAAGTGAAATAAAAGTATTTAAAAAAAATAATTAAACATTAGTAACTAGGATAAGTGAATCTTGTTAAAGAATGAACTAGTATTAATTAAAAAGACATAGTAATAATAAGATAAGCCAACAAAATTCATAAGGGGAATCAATAAAATTAAACAACCCATTAGAAAAAGTGCATTAATTGTAATTGTAAGTCATGGTAAAAGAAAGATAGTAGCATTTAAGTACTTGTATAAATTACAAGAGAATGCAATTTTGAAACATTTAAGAAAATTAAAAGGAATAAAGAGAAATAGCTTTCTAATAAATGTCCAAAAAATATGTATAAACAATAATTGAAGTGGATGAGTTCTTTTCTTTGACTAATAATACCATAAACAAAGATAACTATAAAAAGATTATGAGACTTATTTCTTTGTGTGCATTTTTTGATGATATAATGACATATAAAAGATCCAAATTAAATTAAAAAGTATAATTAACCAAGAAATAATATTAAAACTTAGTATTAATAACTAAATATTTAATCAAATGCATTATTTCACCAATAAAATTATTGATGATTTAAAGGGATTTCAATTAATTTGTTTAAATAAAATTAACAAGTAAAAGACTAAAACTCTTTATAAGCAAATAATCATATCATAAAATTATGTATATAATAACTAAAATTAATCCTATAAAAGACTTATTATAAGTTGTGGCAATGTTCCTCCTTTTTAGTTAAGGCCTCTACATAGAATAATATATAATATTAATATATTTTGTTTTTTTATACATACACATAATGAATTTTTTAAAAGAAAATATTAAAAAAATAAAATAATTAGAGACTTAAAAAAATATGTAGAATTAAGTATTCTGTCTCAAGAAAGCTCATTAAACTCTCACTAACATTGTCATTGGTCATAAAGAAAAGTCATTGACACCACCCATGAAGTCCTTTCACATCAATTTATGCATTACTAGAAGTTATATGTCAAAAAGAGGTCAAAAATTAAGCAAACCAATGGATAACGCAAGACTAGTTGCCCCATACATATCCCTTACTAATGACATTCCAACTCAAAATTGGCACTTACCAATACTATGGTTACCAATCTCTTTAATTACACATTCCATATGCTAAGTGGCAATAACCATTAACTCAAAGTTACATGTTGCTCATTCCACCTTTTATATGCACTACTTTCAACTAATCACTACAAAACACTTAGTCTTAGTAGATAAAGTTATATTTATTAGTATCTTTTATGTGTTGCTTCTAAACTAATGATATTTCATTACTAATAGCTACTACCCTTTTTTATTTTACCACATTCAATATACAATCAACCAAAAAAAGCTATTTTAAAGTTAAATTTTAGTTTCTTATACTATAAATTATACATAGATTATGATTGTGGTCTTATTAAACTCAAAATATGAAAAATGATTATAAGAATGATTGGCTTAGAAAAAATAAGAGTTTTGAGTTTTTTAGGATGAAAACTAAAAGTGGGGGACTTTGACGAGGAAAGACAAAAAAGAATGGAAAAGAAAAAAATGGATGGTGAGGAAGGAAGGAAAAAGGAAAAAGACCAAAAGAAAAGAGTTAAAAATTTAAAAATTAAAAAAAGGAAAAAATGAAACAAAATTTTTAACAACAATATTTTTTAAAATGATTTAGGTGAACCTAAATATATAAAATAATATCAAATATTTCAAAAATTTTCTTTTTTTGTGCATTAGATTATTGTAAAAAAATCATAAATAGTAAACAAAATTCATCCACCTTTTAAACCTTAGTTTATATACTTTTGTAGCAAATTATAAAATATAATAAGAAAAATAAATAAAATTTTAGAAGAAAAAATATAAAAATAAAAATATGTGAATAATAGTATATCATGTAAGATAGATATTTAGGTTGACTGTTATTTCTATCGAAAGTAATTGTATTTTTGAACTCTAAAAGATCTTGGTAAAATATATCAAATCATTTATAGTATTTTAATTATATTAAAATAATTAGTGATGATTTCAAAATCAATATATGCACATTACAACACCCTAATATACTCTTGATATGTCATTAAAAAGGTGTTAAACATTATGTCTCCTTTTCAAATTTGTCAAAATTCCTTTTTCCGAAGAAACATATTGTGTCCCATTTTATTTGTGGCATCCATAAAGTAATATGGGAATCATAAAACATATTTACAAGGTAAAAGTTAAAACCATGATAACAGCTCTATAAACAACCAAGCATATTAACAATTCTTCCTCAAAATCAAAGTTTACAAAATAATCTACATTTTCTTATATCTCACCAATTAATTATAATTACTATAAAAGGTGTAGTCATATTCCTTAAATCTACTTAAAGATAATAACATTATAACTCTTGAATGTCATGATTGGGATTAATAAGTAGATTCATGAAATAGGTCTTAGTCTAAAGTAATGGGTTGGGTTAAGTACCTTTAAGACAATAAAAGGGCTATGTAGGGTTAGACGTGAAATTTGACATAAGTGTTTAAAAGCTTAAATTAATCAATGGAATTGAAAGAAAGAAATAATAAAAAAAAAAGTATTATGAATACTTACCATGGATTCTTGAAGCCTTTTATATAGGCATATGAAGATAAAGAAAAAAAAGAAAAAAAAGAAAAAAAAACTTATTAGATTTTAATGAAATGTCATAACTAATGTGATGTAAATCTTAATATGTGGCATTAAACACTTAAGTGCTAATGGTAAAGGCTGCTATGACCTATAAAATTTGTCCTAAAACCTTGAGGTGTGCTAATTATAAATATAGGGGCCTTAAGCAAATTAAAGAGTAATGAGTTCATAATGAACTTATTGAAGGTGGAATTGAGAGTTTGTTAGGCTTAATCCTTGTCAATTATTTTGGTGTTCATTGAGAGATTTTTTTCATTTTTTATGACTTAAGAACATTTGTTCTTATAATTGTTTTAATTCTAAAGAAGAATTAACATTAGAATTGGAGTATTGGTTTTCTTAGACTCATTCAATTAATTTAACAAGTTTAAGTTGTTCATATAACTCATAATTTACTAATGTTTTGTACTAATAACATTAATTGGCCTTTTTTTTACTTATTATAAAAGTAGTTACACCATGTAAGAATATGCCTTCTTGACATTTGCTTAATATAGTTAGTTATATGGGTTAACTATCTATTTAATATAATTTTATGTGTGATATGAGTTATGTAAGGAGAATAAGGAAAAAGTACTCGAAGAATATTACTATGTTTTGTGTATTAGAAGAAGATGAAACATAGTCTAAGTTTGAACTTTTAGTCTTTAAGCCTATAAGCATTTAGAATTTCACGTGTATATTGAATCTGAATGACACCAATATACCTTGTATAACTAACAAGGAGATAGAAAACTAGAAATACAAATAAGAAGTATTTACATAAACATAAAATTGATGAATAAATTTGGCATAATTAATAAATGATACAAATTTTTATTTTTTTATTTCATTTGTATTATTTTAATAGTCATAGATTTGAATATTGTGAAATAGTTTCAACAAAAAGTTTTAATTCTTATGATAATGATGATTTTAGATGTAAACTTTTATACACATAGATTTATATAAGTGTGAGATTGATGACAATTGCAAATCTAATGTTTGTTGAATCTAACACATGTGGAGTTAGGAAAATAAAATATATTTTATTCTATTAATTTATTTAAACAAAATGTAGAAATTATTTATTAATAAATTTATTTTCTCAAAATATTAGATATATGTAAATTTGAAATATATAAATAAATTAAAAAATATATTATATAAAACTATTTTATATTATATGTAAAATATAAATATAATATATAATATATCAATTAAAAAATTTATAATTATTTGTATCCATTTTTTTATTTTATCTTTGTGTGCATTTAAATTTTTGTTAGTGTGAAAAAAGGGCGAGGCTGCAGTCACAAATCATCAAGCACAATGCCACGTCAATCGTCAATGTATTCGAGTTTGAAAATCCAAAAGTAGCGACGGGACCCATAAATCAAAACTAATGTGTTTATGATGATCCAATCCTGTCCACTCCTCGGCCCACAAAACCAAAACATCGGTACAGATTTAATATCAGAGAACCAGGGAGAGATAATGTACGTTGAGAAGTACAGTGTTCTCACATTTGCTGAAGAAACAGTCAACTTCAGCTCAGTCTTACCAACAATGTCACTCCCATCGTTTTCCTGGGCAAACACAAACCCCTCCAATGCAGAGAATTAAAACTCTCTCGAGCAGTCCGAAGCTGGGCCCCACTTCCCGCACTTGGATGCCAGATCCGGTCCCAAAATATCAATGATCAGACACGCTCGGTTCTAACTTTAAACTTCATTTCAATGTCAGCCGGAATATCATTCCAGAAATCAAAAGCGGACACGTATACAATAGAAAACAAAATCCGCAACAGCCGATACCAGCTGAAATGTTTTGTCTTTTTTTTTTTAAACGCTCACGACAAGTGAACAATTCAAAAACAGAAACAAAGGCGTAAATTCATATCCTACAAGCCTCGAACACCCAATCCAGTCCCCACACCACGTCATCAATCCGAGTGCATCAGTTTTTAAAGAAACTACAACCGTAGGATTAACCGTCGAATTCACCACCCCAGCCGTCAGATCAACTTCTTGCCCTCTTCAGCACTTTTTTAAATCCTCTGCTCTACCATTTCTCAACAGTTCACTGCAAAAGAGACCAATTTTTCTTTTTCTTTGGTTTCTTGAAAAAAAAAAAAAGGGGGGTTGAAAACTTTGATGGCCACAGCTGAAGATCCCACCAACCCACAACCGTCTGCACAACAAACTTCTACACTGCCTCCTTACCCTGAGGTACTAAGACAATGTCTCCTTCATGATTTGCTTTTTGGCTTTTGTAAGAAATGTAACACTAAGGTTTTTGTTTTTCTTTTGGTAGATGATTTTAGCGGCTATTGATGCTTTGAACGAGGAGAATGGCTCGAGCAAGACGGCGATCTCCGGACAAATTGAAGCCACTCGTCCTGATCTGCCAGCGGCGCACGCCGCGTTGATTTCTCACCACCTGGACAAGATGAAGCAGAGCGGACAGATTGTTGTGGTTAAGAATAATTACATGAGGCCCGACCCGAATGCCCCACCCAAGAGAGGACGGGGCCGCCCGCCGAAGCCTAAGGTTCCGTTGCCTCCCGGGGTAGTGGCGGCGCCTCCGAGACCACGCGGACGTCCGCCCAAGCCAAGGGATCCGTTCGCGCCAGTGACCTTGCCCAAGAAGAAGAGCTCGGGAGGTAGCGGCAGACCACGTGGGCGCCCACCCAAGAAGGATAAGAACCCGGCTGCCCCATCTTCTGCCGCTGGCAGCTCTCCTAGAGGGAGGGGCCGGCCGCCCAAGGTGAAGCCCGCCGTGCCACCGGTTGCTGGCTAAGTGAAGTAAATTGAAGCCGCAGCAGAAAGAGAAAAGCGAGAGAGAGAAGGGGAGGGGGAGGAAACAGAGTTGAACTAGCTTCTTTTTTTTTTTTTTTCTTTGTTTCTTTTTTTCTAATCTTACTTCTTTTTTTTTTGTTTTAAAATTTTAAAGTGTGTATTAGGTTGTCACTGTCACTAATTCATTGTGTTTTAGCTTAACTTTAGCTTTAATCGGTCTGAATTTTTATGTTTAGTTTGACTTCTAGCATGGTAGTAGTGGGTGTTGTAATTGAGGCATAAAACCTTGTGTTGGACTAGAGTGTGAGACCGATTAAATGTAACTTTAATTTTCACGTAAATTAAGGTCCCCCACAATTAAAATGATACAAATGTCTTTCGTGTATTTTTAATTTTGTAATGTTTAATTGCAATTGGTGATATGGAATATTAAGCAACACACCAAAGGCTTGACAGACTCAGTTTATTATGGTTGTTAATTATAATTATATATATATATATATATCTATTCATAATTATGATAATTAATATGTATTTTGTCTTTATATAAAGTTGTATTTAATTGTTGAGATGATGTTATTACTTATAACGCATTAAGTTTTTGAAACTGAAAAACAGAAAAAGAAAAACAAAAAAAAGAAAAAATACTGAGTTAAGAATGATTCTAATCACTTTATTGTTCTTGCCTTTTTTTTTTTTTTTTTTTTTTTCACTTCACGTTGCTTCTTTTTGACACCTCAAGATTTAAATTTGTGTCTTTTAGGAAGGCGTGGAATCTCTCTTTTCTTTTACCTCCATTAATATCTTTCCTTTTTGGTGTTTCTTTAGAACTTTGTACCCTAACTTTGCAGCAGCAGAACGTGGGGGGGGGGGTGGGTAAGTTATGGTTCCAATAATATAATATAAGTTTTTTTTTTTTTTTTTTTGCAAAATATTAAAATGGGTAGAACCTTTACAGGAGCACATGCCCAGTGGGCCAAAGTGTTGTTGTTCTTTGTTTCTAAATTCGGATTTAAATAGAAGTGTATATGTGGAGACTTCCATTCTTTTAGGTAACGCCCGGTTGGACATTTTGCAAACAGAACAAAAATTAGGTCCTTTTCCTGTGCTGTGAGCAGATTTACATAAATTTTAATTTTTTTAAAAAGAAAATAATATATACGGATATTTGGATAACTTTGAACACGAATATAATTAGTCCCAATTGAGTTCCGATTTATAGTATATATAGTTCATGCAATTGGTTACCAAGTGGTAGTTTAATTCATCATTATTTCGCAAATTCTTAATGGTCATGTATCTTAAATCAATCTTTTTTTAGACTTTCTAAGTCTTTGACAATTACTTGCAAAATCAATAATCATACCTTTTTTGTTGGGAGTTTTTACAATCACTAGGATCAATTCCTATTAAGCTGATAATTAAAATAATAAATTAAAGAAACCGAAGAAAGACTTTAAAAAGCAGATGATCGATGAATTTTTTATTGAATTAAGACAATTGATTAAAACAAGTAAAATATTTAAATTTAATGATAGTTATTAAAAAATAGATTTAAATCTCTTTTCGTGTATTTAAAAATCAATTCGTAATATTGATCCCATTGTATAATCTTATTAAGTTTGTAAAAAAGAGAAGAAGAAGAAGAAGAGTTTTCACCATTATATTCATTTATTTTTATTTCTAAATTTATTTCATTTCTCAATTTTATTAATTAAATTTTATTTATATTTAATATTTTTTATTAAATATAATGATACAATAATTATTTATGTTTTATATAATAGATTTATTTTTTCATTATCGATAAATAATGTGATATAATTTTTATTTTATTTTTAAAAATAATTAAATAAAAAATATAAATATTATAAAATAAATTATAATATTTAAGAAGAGAGAGAGAGAGAGAGAGAGAGAGAGAGAGAGTCTTTTTTAAGAAATTGCTCGGAGGAGGGTATCTTGTTCCTAATCTGACTTATGCTAAAGAGTTGGTTACTCGCATGGGATTAGGCAAATCAAAATCTGATGTTGAACCACCAGAATTTGGTGCAGCTGCTGATGGTGATGCAGATTGTAACATGATTCTTGGTAAAAGGTACTCTCAGACTTGTTGCTCTCTATGCAAAGCATTATTGTCCAAATCCTCTATTTAAAATTCTATTAATTTTTCATGTTCTTTGTGATTCCATCATATACTGTTGCCATTATTGCTGCAAATGCAGTTGAAGCCAAACCCTCTTTCTCTGCTGGGCAGAAGGGAGTTGCCAGGGTTTAGATTGTACCACTTTGCTCCTTATTTTTTCTTTCTTCTTTTTTTTTTTCAGCCTTCTATGCTTGCAGTTCTCTTGATTGTGCGTTTGTTGACAATGTTAGCATCTTTTTTGATGTTTTGGTTCCAAATTGTACGCCATTGACTGTTACAGTTAAACTTATCAAGTGTTAGGATATTTACATAAATTTGGTTTGGTTTTTGTTTTCTTATGATTAGAGACTTTGTTGAGTTTCTATGTGTGTATAATATGTGAGTATTTGTAAGGCCAGCTTCTGGCCTTTCAATATCATGAAGAATGTGAATGGAAGAGAAGGAAGTATAGGCAGTGAGGTTTCTTTCTCCTTGTTTAGAATCCTAATGGAAATGCATAAGATTCTCGTCTCCTTTCCATAACTTGTGACTTTAGAGGCCAAACTAGAAGAGCAGAGTAAATTTCCTAAATTAAAACCACCTTTTTCACTAATGGTCCAAGTTCTGCTATCAACTTTTTTTAAAGGTTTGGCCATGAAGTGTGATTCAGCTCCATTCTTTTAACAAAAGTACTGTCAGACATGATATGATGAAGTTCTACCAAGCAGGGTTGATATTTCGCTCTTCTATTTCAGTTAACTTTCTCAAAAGTAAAACAGAAAAATGTCTCGTTAAGGGTACTAATTCATGCAATTTTCTTCTTGTTAAAGTATTACATTTTGAAAAATATTTTTCCATGATTTCATATGATCGTTGAGGGCATTGAATGTATTTGTTCCATAGAAATTGCAATAGTCAAAAAAAAAAAAAAAAACTGGTCAAAGTGGCAAGCTAACAAGAACATAAGAGTATAGGGGGGCCTAACTTAGTTGTTAGTCTGCCAAAGGGTGTAAGTTGAAGATTGTTTTCATGCATTAATCACAATTCTCTTTGGTTTAAATCTGTCACTTGAATTTCCTTTTGATATAGTTGTGTTCTCTCATAATAGATCCTTTTGAGAGCTTATATTCTAGTGGGCCTAAAAAGGGGGGAAATTAATGCTATAGTCTGTATCCTTTTAGCAATATACTTATAAGATGCATTGCTCCAAGGGAGAACGATACCATGTAAGTTTTCCTAATGTTGTTTTCTATATTATGGTGTTACATGGGGAAAGCAATCCATTTATTTATGTATCTGAACACAAGTGCATTGGGATTAGGTATAAGTTGGCTCCAACAATATTGGATTACATGTTCCATGTTTCTCTCTTCTCTGTGCGATATAATTGATCTGTTTAAACTTCACTCTGTTGTGTTTTATTTCTGCTTCTATTTTCTGTCTTATGTAATAGTTCCATTCATCCTTAAATTTACTCACAATTTCAGAATGATGTGTTTCCATTTGCTATTTGTAGGAGCATGCCAACACCAGCTGCACTGGATGTTGTTGCCAAACATTTGAATTTGAAGTTCTTTGAGGTATATTGTGGCATCATTTATGATTATCATTGATGCTCTTGGTAGCTGAGTTATACAATTAGTTATTTCAATTTTAGGTCCTGACTGGCTGGAAGCTTTTTGGTAATCTGATGGATGCTGGATTATGCTCAATCTGTGGGGAGGAAAGCTTTGGATCTGGTCAAATTTTGCATAGTGGAACATTTGTGATCCAAATTATCATCTAATAATAGAATGTCATCAGTAATAATGGTATCTGGAAACTGGCTTGGACCACATATGTGAGAAAGATGGAATATGGGCTGTCTTGGCTTGGCAATCTGTACTAGCTTACAAGAACAAGGAAAACATCGATGGAGGAATGCTTGTGACTGTTGAAGATGTAGTTCACATTCATTGGGCCACCTACGGTCACCAATATTATACTTGTTGACTATGAGGTATGTGTTTTTTTTTGAATGTTTCCTTCTTAAAACAAGGAGTCATCTGACTGGTTGTCACCCCTTGAAGAATGTTGATGCAAGTACAGCTAAGGAACTGATGGCCCACTTGGTTCAATTGCAATCTTCCCTTGGTGAAGTTAATGAGTGTGTCTCAAGCACCACTTCAAACCACCTACTGTTGGCAAGTTTTATCAATGTTGCTTTAAGGAATGGTTTATTGTTAGTTTATTGGGTTGGGACCCTTACTAATGTGTTGTTCTACAGAAACCGTATTGATGTTGCAATGACAATTTTCTGTTTATTTTGAAACAGCTTGAACTTGTGCTGAAGCTACTGCCCGTGTTAAAATTTCTAACCTGGTTTTGGCTTTTAACACCATGAATTTTCTTTTGATTACTTAATCACTGTTAGCCCTGTAGTGGCTAGTCATGGTTCCTCTGTTTTGGTTCCATTTCAAATCTTATAGCGTTAGTGTAGTCCTGTGCAATTCAAAGTAAAATCTCAACGCACCCCTTCGCCACTTTTTACATACATCTGTGCAACAATTTAGCTTTCTGAACCTTAAGGCTTGGATAGAGCTCCCATGAAGTATGAAAGAGCAATTGACCTCCTGCCTGGATATGTTATGACATGTCCTGGAGTCTCTTCTGTTGAATATTCTTAATGAAAAGACCTAGTTATAACTACAGTTTCTTGTAGTTTGCTAAATTTGTTGCTTGGTCAGCATTGTACTGAATCCTAGTTCAGAATGAGGTCAAAACATTGATTCATTTATTCATAACTTTTGTATGCTTTCCATAATCAAAAAGACAAGGAAATAAAATTCTTATGCACATTGTATTCAAGCCACGTTGCTTTTTTGATGAAAATTTCAAAACCTGATATTTTCTGAGATGTCAACTAATATAATAAGGTTTTTGTAACATAAATTTCTTTTTCTGGTTTGTCTGTAAGAAAATGGTATTCCTTGCATGCCCCTTCTTGGTACACAATGTAGTTGTATATGATATCATTACTTCACATGAACTATTAATATTGGTGAACAATTTGCTACATATGGCATGAATGTTCAATATTTGCCTTTTAGATGATCATATCCACTAACAATAACCTCAACTGAAAACAATATCTATGGTCATGTGCTACATTCAACAAATCCTTGTTTGTGAAAGAGTTTGGGGACCATATTGCCCAAGAATCATTTTCTTTTCCTTTTTTACTTTTGGGATAATATTCATATTGGACTTCAGTACCTCCTTTCAATGTTTTTTGTATTGTTTCTTGGGTTTATTCTCTAAATTTTCCATTTGTCATTTTATATCCACTTCAATTTATCAAAAAATGGTATATTCTAATGTGTCTATAATTTTGTTTGTACAGGATTGTAAGTGGAATACAATCAGATGTGTCAAATGTTGCTCATGCTGATGAATTCAAGTACAAAGATCCAGCAGATGGTTCTATCTCAAGGCACCAGGGAATTTGGTATTTGTTGGAAGATGGTTTGTGACTGGTAAGCTGACTCTCTCAAGCCAATGTCTCAACCTGAAAACGGTCTGTTAATTAATGTAATTAAAATGTAAAACCTTGGAGGAGCCACTTTCTAACTGGCTTCCAGTGAGCCACCCAGCAAAACTTGAATGAAAACTAACTTGTGTTGCTGAACTGAATCTGTTATCTGAAGGCTGGTTGATTGTACTTAGGCTTATGAATTATGGCTGTAGCTGCCTGATCTTATGATTGTTAGGATTGTTTTGGTATAGTGCAGTCATGGTGGAAATATTTTACCGAAAGTTTACATTGCTATTCCAACAGATGTCTTGTTTGCATAAACCAAAATGAATTTACCATGCCTGGAGATATTTAACACTACTGATTTTTGCAATATGTAAATACAATCCCGATTTGGTCTACTCGTGAAAAACCTGTTTCCTTTTTCTTTTTTTGATTGGATTTGTAGTCACTCTTTGGTTAGGTATTCTTTAAAGGCTGCCCAGAGTAAAAACTTGATTCTGAACAAAAAAATAAAAAAAAAAAGAGAAACAACGCCTAGTTATAAATCCTTGGGTTTAGTGCTTGCCTGAAATGATTTTGAGTGTAATATAATTCATCTAGAGGTGTTTAGATGTATGGACTTTTGCAAGACTCTGGATTGTGCTAAAAATTCAGAATTCAATTTGTTCTCCTTTTATGGTCAAAAGGAATTATGAAAAGTGAATACAAATCCAAGCCAGTTAAATAGGATGCCGTCTACAACATTTGCTTTGTTCAAAGTTTACGGAAATTGCCATCTCATCACCTCCTTGACACTGGGTGCAGGTTTTCTGCCTATGGGGAACTGGATCAGAAGGTGAAACCATCGGTCTCTACGTTGAGCAATATGAGAAAAATCCATCAGAAGCTGGAAGAGATTCTCGAGAAGCGCTTGCTCGCTCTTGTAAGATCCCGAACATTATTCGATTGTTACACCATGCAACAGTTGCTCGGCTGAGGTGTTGATGCATATTCTTGTAGGTGGACGTTGCTCTTAAACTATCTAAGATGGAGGAATTCACGGCAAGATCTTCACCTAACAGTTACTACACGGATATACAATACCGGGAATGGCAGTGCAGTTGCACGTTGCCAGAAATTATGACTAGTTCTGTAGCATTGCAACATATTCAGTAGATCTTCTCCACTGGCACATTTTTTCTGCGATTGTGCTTTTGTCTCTGCTGCCTCCCCAAAGGCAAGTCGAGCATAATGTACAAAAATATCAAGCTGATCTACAATTTTTGACGCTGAAATGATGTAAAATTTTCTCCTACTATTTCGCATTTATTTTCACTCTTCATACCCATCTTAATGCACGAGGCTTTCACATTTTGTAATCCAATAAAAGAGATTACTAGTTGAACTCCATCTGAGACTTTTAATTCATACCATAAAGTAATCCCACTACCAAGACAGCCTATCTTTCATTGCTCAATTGCATGAGCTTAAAATCCTGAGGTTGGTTCATGGTGGCGCATAAGGTGGCAATTGTTATTTGGTTCGTGGGGCCTAAATTAGAGAGAAATGGAGTGGATCATGGGAACTTTTCCCACAATTCCACAACATTTTGTTGCATTTGATTGTCATTAGGCGTCGTTGTTGCCTTTAGTAGATTGTCAATTAGTAGTCTTTTTCAATTCATTTCCGTGACTATTAACATTTCAAGTGGGGCTGGGATTGAATTTCAAGTCCCTTGACCATGTGGAAGCTTCCTTTAGCCAAATCACTGACAAGCGATTGCTTAATTTAACAGTGACGTAGAACGTAGATGCTCTCTCTCTCTCTCTCTCTATCTCTCTCTAATGATGTAGGATACGAGACTTGCAATAAAAAGCGAGGCATGCAGGGTGAAAGTAAAACATGCCGACGTAACAAGGAATCATCGGTCCACTTTGCTTGCCAAAAAAAGAAAAAAGAAAAAAAATAGATGGATGGAGTGAACTAGAGAAATTTAAGATATGAGTTCACGTATTAAGTACAGTTAATAATAAAAATCATAAACATGCATTCGATTCTATTATACTCATAATAGTACAATGGAACTTACATTTGGCCCTTGAAGTATTTTCTTTATTCTAATTTGGTCTTTGATGTCCCATTCGTTCTAATATGGTCTCTGGAACTGAGGTGAATTCTTTTAAAGGGGAAAAAAAAAAAAGAAAGGAAAAGAAAAAGAAAAAGGAAAAGAAAAGAGAACTTGTCGCCTTGGGGGGGGGGGTGGGGAGGGAATCCTGAGAGAAACTATATTAGACCGAATGAAACGTTAATTAGGAACATAAATAAAGCATTAACTAGACATTCTAATAAAAACCAAATCAATTATTGGCTACCAAGTGTAACTTTTTAAATAAAGAGTAAGAAAACTTGAATAGAAAATTAAAAATTTTACGAGAACTCGATTGATTAAAGGGGGTAAGCAGAGGGATTAATCGTAGTATACATGTCAATTTTCAATAAAACCCAACAAAGGGTCATCAAATTCATCGGCTGGCCGGTGGTCCATCAAGCCAAATACCATGCAACTTCACTGAAGAATGGCTCTGCACAATAAATTGATGGCCGCCTAATTCTACAAAATCTGTCCTGTAGAGCAACACTGCCCAGTTATAGATGAGGTTTTGCACTCTTAAAAGTCAAGCGACAGAGTCCTTGATATGCGCATTCCCCGTTACGCCATTGAATCTATATGTGCAGTCCCCGTTACGCCATTGAATCTGTAAAATAATTGTAAACGAAGGAGATGTGACCCTTCATCGACTTTTTGTTGTCATAAAATACAAAAACTAACGATATGGTCTTCTTTTACAATTATTTAACCATGCAAATCACTTCTTTATACAAGTTTCAAACAAGTTTGTCGTTCCTGCACTTTGTGCTTGTCGTTCTGCACAAACCACCTCAACTCGCGTATTTAAGTAAATATTAAAAGTACTGAATTACCAGTTGTCTACCCAATAACATGACTAGGATGTGATACTAAATAATAAACTTTAATATTTTATGTTTTTATAATTTAATATATAGTGTATTTTTTTAATTGAGTGAAATAGTTTCTTGATATGCACAAATCCTCTTTATGAAGTTTTCCTAACTTTGGTCGCCACATAAGTGCAACGGGGGCTCTAATTAGATGTGTGTGAACACCAAGAGTCTTCTTAACTATATTTAATCACCAAAAAAAAAAATAAAAATTCTGCAAGACTTTCCCTTCTAAATCCATGAACAGAGTCTTGGTTGTAAGATATGTGATATCATTTATTAAAATTTTAGTTAAACTTTTGGGATCCTTTTTAACGTATGACACTTTTTGTGAGACAATTTTTTATTATTTTACTATTAATATTATAATCTCTATTATTTAGATTTTGTATTATTTTTTTGCTGATTTTCTAAAAAGAATTTAGATTATTTTTACTTTAAATAAATATATAATAACTTAATTGAATTTTCTTTAAATTTTTACTTGATCACTAAATTTATTTAACCATCAAGATTAGTTTAGCTTTCGGGATAAACTATTTTAGTAAATTGTTATTTATTAGATTAATTATCATAAATAAAATAATTTATTTTAGACAATCATATTTTTTTTCATAAATTTTAAAATTTTTTAAAGTCTAATTGAGTGTTAACCATTAAATTTTTTTGATAACTAGAAATTTTTACTATAAATAAGTTTGTAAGTCTGAAAGTTAAACCATCTTAGTGAAATTATCGATTACTAGATCAGTAATTATGAATAAAATAATTTTTTTAAAAAAATTTAATTGAGTGTGAGTTTTTTATTATCTTATTTTTGTACTTATATTAGAGTAAGTTTCACCTTAAGTTGTTATGAAGTCTGAAATATCTCTTTGATAACAATGATTGTGAAAGAAATACTATATTTAAAGTACCTTATTGGAATTTTCAATTGATAAACATCACATTAAAGATTTTGCTTGAAACTAATCTATCTGTATACACATTTTTAATTTTGATGATATTCTTGTTCTTGAGGAATTTTTTTTATTAAAAATGTTGTAAGATAGTTAGATAAATTTAAAATTTATTTTGAGCTGATAAGAAAAGGATAAAATTTGTAGATGCTAAATTTCAAGATAATATTTAATATTATTGATTTGGATCTAATAAGTCAATAATTTAATTATAGATTAATATGAAAAATTTATTAATACTTCAATTATATGGTTATGAAAAATTCGATCAAAATTTTTAAAAAATACCGAAAGGCTAATTCAATTATTATTTTATTCAAATTAAAATTTAAAAATTGAAGAATCCCACAACAAAATTGTAATTCAATCACCAACTATTGGTCAAGTAGAGAAGAAAAGGAACGACTGATTATGGTATATAGAGGAGGATTTCGGGGAAAGTTCATTAATGCCTGCGTACTCTCATTCCCATAATGCTGTATGATGAGATAGAGATATTCCCAGTATGTACACAAGAATTCAGTTTTCTACAAGTGGCCGTCATTCGTTGGAAATTAGAAAAGAATAGGTTTCGAGTTATCAAAGTCGGACTAATTTAAGAATCAATTGGCCTAACTGGATTATTGAGGTTTACTAGTCTTAGGCTCTATCTAAATTGGTGTCATGAGAATTACCTTTCATATCCAATTTAATGCATAATAAAAATAAGATTTATATAACCGATCTTAGTTAAATTTAAAATTAAAAATTTGTTGTTGTTGTACTATAGTAGTGAATGATAGAATTATCCAACTGCCTTCACTCATAAACTTTGATTATAGAACGAAGGTTCCAAAAATATAGAATATGCTCATTACGTGACAATTTACAAGTGCCTCACCAATTATGCAATCTGCTTTTATTGTTAACTCAATGTCTGAAGAACTTATCAGAATTTTGATTGCATTTGATTATCCCTGCCCATTTGGACTTGCAGGAATTACAAACTAACAGTCTGAAGATTGTACGCATTGGAGGATACGTGGGGGCCTAAGTCTACTTTCTTCCCGAGGGAAAATGATAGGTTGGTGGTATCATTAAGTGAATGGATGACAGCTGTTAATCCACCATAAATGTGAACACAAACGAAGAGGGTGGCATCACCAGTCAATTCGGGCTTGAGGTGGATTTAACCAACTAATTGAAGAAGACAACGAAATAGGAAACAGACAAAGAAAAACTTTGTTATTGCAAAGATCATAGACAAAGATGGTACCATTATTTTCTTGGCTTGACAAATTTGTCACAAGGAACCTTCAGCATGAAGATGCATACATCGCCTGATGTATACCAATACAAAACTATAACAATTTGGATACATTCTTTGGGACATGATAACAATGAATTACACAAATGTCAACGAAACAACACCAACCCTATGACAATTAAGACCTCTTTATTAGGTCACTATCTTATCACACAATTGATTTGCCAAATCCTCCTTTCTATCCCCATATTGTTCAAGTTACAGGGATACAATCAAATTAATGTGTTTTAAAGACTAAAACATACATTTCATTACATTATAATTAATAATAATAATATGCCTATGGAGCACCCAAGTGACCCAATCCATACAATGAATTTTTTTTTTTTTTTGTCTCTCTTTCCCTTGACAAGCAACCTACAAACCTGCATCGAAAGGGACTCCGGTGCTCGGAATCCAAGAACCTCCGCCCAGAAAAGTCCCGACGGTGAACTTTCCGGCCTCGGCAGGGCTTTTCAGGACGTGATATCCAGGCCAATTGACCCGCCCACTAGTGCTAGCACCAGCGCCAGTATTCATGTACTCAGCATAATATAGAGTACTCAAAGCAAAACTTCCACTCCAAGGTAACCAACCTGCAGGATCGATTATCCCATCTAAAGTGCTCTTCATGAACACAGTTCTCGAATACTTCTGCCATGGCCTCCCCAAGTAACTCTTAAAGGAGCTCAGGTCTCCTGCGGCCGCCACCCGGGAATTTTGAATAACTATGCCTGTGTTCTCATTGGGGTCCTTCCTTCCTTGTGCAGTGACAGTGTTCTTCTGGCCACTCATTGGTCTTCTGATATAAAGGTTACACTTTTGGAGAACGACGGCGGCATCTCCAAATATGAAGTCTACGGTGCCGTATACGTCGCAATCCCGGTAGAATTGCCGGAGAGAGTACACATATAAGGTATCCTGATAGCCCTTGAAACTGCATCTGTAGAATACTGAGAAATCGGAACCGGATCGGAGGGCTACCGCCTGATGTTTCTGGGGTCCGGCGGTGTTCTCAAATGTCATGTCCCTTGCAATAAACCCGTCGCCGGAAACAGCTGCCGGAATATTAGAAATATCATACGTAAGTAAAAAAAGATTTTTGTTTAGAGAGAGAGAACTGTTTTCATATTCCTACAAAATGTTTTCTCATCGTTATATTCAATAATATGAGTCGAGTTTAACGCGAATTGCTATTTCTTACAATGAAGTGTCAAAAGAATAATAAAAAGGGAAACAGATCATATCATCCTCGAAATTCAGGAACTTAACTTTATAGCAATGACTCTATATTTGTGGTTATTTGCTTAAGTGCATTAACGATTGATTATGATATACTTGACCCCCACAAGGTGTCATGAAAAGCTCTATAATTCGATTTGCCGTCCCATTTTTTAATAGATAAATTATAATGAGTTAAAGTCTAATTGATTTGCCGTTGGCCTCTAACTATATGGAATTGTGGATAAATCCCAATGTTATGCTTAGACCTGCAAGTGAAAAGGGGAATCATTCTGGACAGAAAGATATGCGTCAAACTATTGCGCATATAAGGTCATTATCTACACTTGCATGGGCATGGACACCTACACGTACGTACAAAGTATGCATCTCTGATTTGTAGACTTGTTATCAGTATTGGGAATCATTTAATACCTCTTCAAAAAGGGTTAAAAAAATATACTATAGCCATCACTAAATGATTTGAAGAAATGATTCTAATTGATAGATATATAGTTAGAAGAATTTTAAATTGACGAGTTATGGGAAAAAAGGAAAACTTACCAAAGGTTGCTGAGCGAAAAGTCGTGGAGCCATCTTGAACGTTCTTGTTACCAGTAACGATAGTTGCATCAATCCCATCTCCGATAAACATTAAATTTTTCATTGACTTCTTGATGTCTATATTCTCTTTGTACACACCTTTTTTCACGTAGATGACGAATCTTTTAGCTCCACTCCGTTGCTTGGCTGATGCAGTCAAGGCCTCTGATATGGACTTGTAATTACCGGACCCATCTTGAGCCACCACAACATCAGCTGTTGATGATGCAGTGGATTGGAGAAGCCTCCGATCTCCAGATGAAACCCACGAAGGAAATCCATTTACAAGCAATCTTCGATGACCGCTACCTTTTCTAGTATCAAAATTATCATGAATTGGAGACGAGGAGGAGATTGTCGCCTTGTTAATGGCCAGCGAATTGCTTAGCAACTTTGAGAAGTTGCCTAGCATATATGGCAAAGACTCCAAATTAGAGTCTAAATTGAAGTCAATAAATCCATTTTGGCAAGTTTGTTGATTGGCAATTGCTGCACTCAGCCAAGTTTGTGCGTCAACTGGATTGCTAGAGCTCGTTGAACGGCTAAGTTGATCAACCGTGTCCTCATACAACTCTAGACAATCGGCCCATGCCAGCTTGCCCTTTTGATCAAATGAACTCAAGTCCATAGTAGACATACTTTGGCGAGCTTGTATGGCTTGATTCATGGTCACGAGAAGAGATTGATCACGGAAAGCAAACGGGGTTTGAATTCCATTACTTTGCACAAGATTGGGATCAATACGAAAATAATTGCACACATCAGGATAAGGGGTTTGGCTGCATAGGGTGCTTACTGTGGCACAATGCACAAATACTATAAAGGAGCAATGAAACAGTAAAAAAGCAAGAAGTAACTTATCCATGAAGACGCAAGTATGTTTGCTAACTTTAATGAGAGTTTTGTACAACCAGGATAGATTGAATTAAGAATTGCGAAGAGGAGGGTTGTTTATATAGGCAGTTTTGTGGCATGGTATGACGCACAAAAGGTGGGTGTTGGGCACAAGATATTTGAAAAGTTTAAGAAATTTATTTTTATGCCAAAAGTTATAAAGTTTTTGGCTGCTCGTGAATGGTCAATTGAGGGCTTTTGACTTTTAATTGTAGACGCTATATGGCAAATGGGTTTGTGAGTTTTGTGGATTCCTTTAATTGTTTATAACGAAACAAGTGAAAAAAAAAAAAGAAGAAATTGTTAGGTAATGGAAGACCAATGAAAAGTTCGTTTTCTACTTGATTAATTGCGTTTTGGAGGATTGGTTTGCTATAACAGACCAGAAGATAGCAAAGCTGGTCTGACTTTTCCTTTCAATTGGCTCAAAATCACTTATTGGAGTATTGCTGGCTGAGGGGAATACTGTTTTTCTAATACAAATAATCCCAAAAGCTTTCTCATGGGAACAAATGATAAACTCATAGACTATTCCGATTTTCAATTGATCTGTCGGCGCTTCCATAAATAACTAATTCCCTGATTTTGACTTAAATTTTTCTGAATTCAAATGATAAAGTCACAAGGCTAATAGTAGTATTCATCATACTTATGTGTGCACGTAATGGCGTCAAAGCCAAGGACATGTACTCGTTTGTATATGTTTAATGTAAAAACCAAGTAAAGAAAAATACTACAGATACTACAGGTTGCAGAAAGTCATTATTCTCATTGATAAGAAATTTTTAAAATATATACAATAGGAATGCAAGCTTAGATGAACCTAAAAATGTAATACAAATTACCTAAATACATGGGCGAGAGAGGAGAGAAAAGATGACCTAAATTGAATTGAAAATTTTTAGTTAAAAGGAATAAAAACAATTAAATATCTTAATATATTAATGCAGGGGACCTCAATTAAAATTGAAATTAAGACTCTCTTGTTGTTCTGTTAACTTTTACACTTTTCAAATTAATTAGATTAAAAACTCAAAAAACAAAACAAAAAAAAAAATGGTTACTTTGTAAGTTTTATCGTCACCTAAAATCAATTAAATCGCACACCATAGATACTCAATGCGTTCAATGGGTGCGGAGATGTTGCATACCAAGGGCACACGAAAGGTTCCATGAAAGTTTTGACCCTGATTTATGTGCTCGGCGAAACGCTTCACAAACACAAGACAATTCTAGGGCTGCCTGTGGTTGGGTTAGAGAAAATATAGCTGCGATCAATAAGAACCACAGGAATGGCTGTGGGCTCCTTGAATGCCGTTTTGGCATTTCATCCTTGAGTGTACAAGTACTAAATTTGCATTGCAGATGACTTTGGCTCCACTTTGGCCTCATTAGTCTGTCTATCGGAGGAAATATTTTGCAAACGCAACCTTTTTTCTTTTTCTAACGAAGTTACATTTTTTCTCTCTTCGTTAACTGATTCTTTGCATTATTGAAATTATATTTAAATTATGTATTTAACTGTATCTATGACTTAATGTGTCTAGCAAGAATTTTCTTTCTAATAAATCAAGCCAATGTCGTTCAAAATGAATGATTTTGACGGTTTCCTTTGGTCTAAGCTCTTGGGTACAGAAAGGTCAAGGTCTGGATTGGACACCGTCCGCAGCCCTTGTATTCTCTTAGAATTTCAGGGATAAACGCAACTATTCCTGAACACGCGCCAAGCTAGCAGCCTCGTGTCCTATTTCTTATCACCTCAAAATGCAAAGAACGCAACGTGCACTTTTTGGTGTACGATGCATGATTTATACTGGCAAAACTCCCGTATCTGTTTATCTCAAATTTGCTTTCCTTTCGGGTTCAATGATGGGACTAGCAACCCACCTTTGTTTTTATTTTTTTTTGCTCTTCATGTTATAGGTCATTAACATTTTTAATCAACACAAATTTGGTTGAATCACGTTTTGACTAGGTTAAATCGGACTGTTAGAATCGGGTCAACTTTGTCACCTTCAAACCTTTAATATATAGTTTTGAGATGCAATCGACAATTCATCGCCTAATTATTAGGAAGCCGTCGAGACGATAAGTTGCAATCTGTATATGAAACATTGGCATAAAATGATATCATCTTTGTTGTTGGTCCTCAAAGTGTTGTTGCAGCCGTTTTATTAGGCTAGTTAACTCAACAATCAATCCATTTTGAGCTCACTTATGATGATAAATTTATCTGGTTTGAATGCTTTTAAATATATGTCATACAGGTGGTGTTCTCGTCAGAGTTAGCATATAAGGCGTTTATTGGATATTAATGCTTGTATATTTAAGTTCATCTTCAAAAATATTAATTACGAAAAAGAAAAAATATTTTATTATAAAATTATCTAAAAAACAAAACTAATCACCTGCATACCCTAGGAGTAGGCCACCTGAACTATTAACTTTAATGACTACATTTCAAATTCTAACAACTTAATAAAGTAAAGTAAAATACAAATTTATATATATATTTTAAAAATTCTTATTTTGTCGTTACATTACTATTTATTGAAATAAGATAACTTTATATCACAGAATTAAATTTGAATCGTACTAACTCACAATACTTATATACCTTATAAAAAAAATAAATTTAGTTTTACCATATTTTTGGATGGACCGTCGCAAACTTGTTTTGGAAATCAATCCATAGATTATTCCATGTCATTGTACAATTGAAAAGGATTAGGAAAACTACTTCGATTAGCATTGCATCTAGAGAGGAAAATCACCAAAGTTATTGAAGTCTTCGTCAATGGCAAAAGCGTTTTGCATTCCCATCGTGGTTTCCAGCTGGCGACGATCTCTCTCTGTCCCTTTTTTTCTTTTTTCGTATAAATGGGCTGCTAAATTACAACAATTTCATGCAGATGAATTTTAATTTGAGAAGAGAAGACACGATCATTGTTACAATTAATCCCGACTAAAGATTATTACTTCAAGTAAAAGTTAAATAGTTGAATTTTATTTGATATAATTTTAATATTAAAAATATATATTATTAGTGTTAAGTATATAAAAAATTAAATATTTTAATTTATTGTGTAGATATAATAAGTATACAAATTGTGAGTTTGTTATAATTAGTTAATAATAATATCAAAGTTAATTAAATTCTAATAGTAGTACCATAATTATTAAACTCTAATTCTAACAATGATATCAAAGCCAATTTAATCCAAGAATCAAAAGAATAAAACAAGCACTGGTCAATATTAGGGATGTTAAATCTATTGAGCTATATCACATTAATAATCATAATTCTTAGTTGGATATTTTAATAAATATTTTGAACCTATTATCAAAATAATATTTTGAAAACTGTTTTTCCCTTTTGGTTTTGAAAAGTAAAAGTTAATGAACAATAGCAATTATTTAATATGGAATTTTATGATGTGGGATTTCTATTCAAACGAGGAGATCTCCAAATTCTGAATTATTTCACAATTCTTGGGCTTGAAAGCTCAAATGGCAAGTTAGGTTTACTTCTTTTCCATACGGTTGTCTGCATACTCGAGGGAAAGAAAAAAAACAGAAAATAAATTTTTATTAGAAAAAGAAAATATTTGTGGCTATAAAAGTTAGTGGTTACAAGTGAGTACGAAAAATTTTTATACAACTTATAAGACGTTACATATTAGATATTGATATTTTATATATATATATTGTGTAAAAATACTTTGTAATTCCTTGTCATCGACACTTTTGTGGTCATCTAGTTAGGTCCATTTGAAAGAACATAATGTTATTTTCATAGCAAGTCAATATTGCTTCTAAGTCTTTTCATTCATTTTGAGTGCAATTTGAGTCCTGTATGATGTATGGGTGTCTCTACCCTATAGCTTGGCTTCCACATCCCCATAACTGTTTGTGCCAAAAAGTTTGATTAGAACACCACGACTTCTTCTCCTTATTGTCATTTAAAATTTGAGTAACCCGGGTTTGTGGTACTGGTAGACATGAAACTCACAATCCATGAAGCGTGGAAACGCATGTAAGAATTTTAAATTAAAATTCTTATTTATATCACGCGGTATATTTTTATGTAAATACTAATATATAAATCATAATGAATTTGACATAATATTATTCATAATATTGAGTTTTTATTATGAAGAAGAGAATCCTCTTCTTATTTTGCTTTTGATAAATTTCTCCTACATTTTCTTTGTTCTATTTTGGTTTATTTGACGGTAGAAAAAAAGAAAAAGTCTGTAATGATAAAAGTTACTCTTATTTTCCTGTAAATAGGAAGACTGGAAGGAAGTTATCCGATGATCTAAATTACTGTTTTGCCTAATCGACTATCATATTAGACTTTTTATATTTGATCATATTTTAAATAATAAGGGTCACTTGTGTCAATTAATTTAACAATCTCCCACCTAGTCTATGTTATGACATGATGAATCAATAACAAATAAATGTGCACCATACTTAAAGATCATTAAATTATAATACTTGATTGAATTAAAATGATTGGGTCATGACAGTCATATATCTTTTAGAGATATGATTCTTTTCATGTATCTCATAATCATTATAATTCATAATAACTTAATTGGAGAATATTAAAACCTTACATTGTCATTTTCAAATATGCTACTAGTTATCTTATAAATTATAACTGTATACAACTTAATGTAGATAACAAAAGCACAAACAAAACCATAACCTTAATTGAATTCATAAGTGTTACAATAATATAAGCAATACAAAATATTAATTTTCAAGAGAATGAGAACTTATCCAAAATGCCTATTCTTTCAACATATCCAGTAAATATTTTCGGTAACAAACTTTTAGTTAACAGGTCCACTATCATCAATTCAGTACCAATATGCTCAATGGACACTCTTTGGTTTTGCACTTTTTCCTTAATAGATAAATATTTCAAATCCATGTATTTCGCACCTTTAGAATACTTATTATTCTTAGAGAAGAAAACAGCTGCAAAATTATTACAATAAATTCTTAACTGTTTTTCTATATTGTCAACCAAATCAAGACTTAAGATAAAATTCTGCAAACACAATGTATGAACAGTAGCCTCAAAGCATGCTACAAATTCAGCCTTTATAGTGTAAGTAGCAATGATAGATTGCTTCCCATTTTTCCATGAAATTGCTCCTTCAGCCAACAGAAATATGTAACCAAATGTAGATTTCCTTGAGTCTACACATCCAGTATAATCTAAATCCAAGTAGTCTACTACTTCAAGATGACTTAATCTTTTATAAGTAAGCATATAATTCTTAGTGCCTTGTAAGTACCTAAGTACTTTCTTTCCAACTTTCCAATGATCTATTATATGATTACTTTGATATCGGCCTAACATTCCAACAACAAAACTAATATCTGGCTGAGTGTATGTTTGAGTGTACATTAACTTCTAACCAATGATGCATAGGGAATGGATTCCATTGATTTTCGTTCCAAATCATTCTTTGGACATTGCAATTCACTGAACTTGTCCCTTTTCTGAATTGGAAATATTCCTATAGAACAATTTTCCATTCTAAATCTCTCTAATACTTTATTGATATAGCCTTTTTAAGACAATCCTAACAATCCTTGTGATTTATTGCAAAATATTTCTATTCCTATCACATAGGATGACTCATTCATATCTTTCATTACAAAAATTTCAAAGAGAAATTTCTTGACATCATGTAACAAACCTATGTCATTAGCAGCCAAAAGAATGTCATTGACATATAGGAATAATATAATGAATTTGCTCCCACTGACTTTTACATAGATGCACCGATCAATGGTGTTCTCTACAAAACCATATGATGTAATGGTATTATTGAACTTAAAATAGCATTGTTGAGAGGCTTGTTTCAGTCCATATATCGATTTCTTTAATTTATACACTAAATTTTCTTGTCCTATGGTTATGAAACCTTTAGGTTGGTCCATATACACTTCCTTTTCCAAGTCACCATTTAAAAATGCAGTTTTTACATCCATTTGGTGGAACTTTAGGTCATTGTGAGCCACCAAAGCCATAATAATTCTTAAGGAGTCTTTCTTAGAAACCGGAGAGAAAGTCTCCTTATAGTTAATACCATCCTTTTTAGTGTAACCTTTGGCAATAAGTCTGACGTTATACCTTTCGATGTTACCTTTTAAGTCTCACTTGGTCTTGCAGACTCACTTATAGCCAACTCGTTTTGATGTTTCAGGTAACTCTACTAGTTTCCAGACTTCATTTACATCCATTGATTTTATCTCTTCCTTCATGACATTAAACTACTTTTCAAAATCATTACATTCCATGGCTTGTTTAAATAAGATTAGATCTTTATCACTGCTTAATTCAGATTCATATTCAAGTGAGTAAACCATATAATAATTCGATATAGCTAGTTTTTTTCTGTTTTATAGACCTTCGTAATGTCATTTTTTGTGGTATCACTTGTTCATTTGTAACTTGCACATTGTCACTTGGTTTATCTCTTATGTGTTCACTTTGTGTGTTTCGAATATCAATTTGTTGTCTTTGTATGTCGCATAACTATGATATAACAAAAGGAACAATAACTTGATCAGAAGCACTAGGTGTGGGGATAACAACTTGAGTAAAATTGCTTACTGTAGATCTTTCATTTTATAATTATATAATATCCACTTTTCGTAATTTCCCACTCCCATTGAATTGACCATTTTCAATTGGAACTATTATAAATACCCCCACCCCTCTCATTTGTAAATCACCTCTTCATTCATTCAATACAAGTTCACTTGCAAAGTTCTTGTGCTCTCTCTCTCTCTAGTTCTCTCAAGTTCTTCTTGTTCGGTTACTTGCCTCCCACAAGTTTTCCGCTGGTTCGTTCGAACTCTTCAAGGCTTACTTAGCATCTTCTCTCGCAAGATCGACTAAGTGCCGCACGAGTTAGCACGTCTGAATCACGTCCGAACCACGTCCAAGCCTAACTTCATGACATTATGAAATCTGGAGTTATTCAGATCAATTGGGCCTTTGATACATTGAATCTTGAATTCATAAAATTTCAAATATATTAATCAAAAGTCAAGGCTAATTATTTTGCAAGTTGTTTCGATGTTTTTATTTGAGTTTCATATATTTTGATTTTAGGTGATTCATGTTATGAGTCATTAACATTTTTAATCAACACAAATTTGGTTGAATCAGGTTTTGACAAGGTTAAATCGGACTGTTAGGATGGGGTCAACTTTGTCACCTTTAAACCTTTAATTTATAGTTTTGAGATGCAATCGGCAATTCATCGCCTAATAATTAGGGAGCCGTTGAGAAGATAAGTAGCAATCTATAAATGAAACATTGGCATAAAACGATACAATCTTAGTTGGTCCACAAAGTGTTGTTGCAGCCTTTTTATTCAGCTAGTTAACTCAACAATCAATCCTTTTTGAGCTCACTTATGATAATACAACTATTTGTGTACCATACATCATGCTGGTTTGTTTGCATTTGGTCAGGTATCTAAGTTTATTTTGTTAATAATTAGAATTCGTGACCTCTTTGCCTCTATTAGTATGTTCAGCAAAAATCAATGCATAAACATATTGAGAAAAACAAAAATAAGTCAGAGAGAGGGAAATTGATTTATATATGCAATTGGGCATATGTGGATAAGTATTCTAGAAAGGAGAATGAAGAAAAGAGAGAGAACTTTGGACTAGATCCAAAATTTCAACTTTGGCTCACATCCATGCATAAATATCTCTGGTTTGAATGCTTTTAAACATATGTCATATAGGTAGTGTTCTCATAAAAGTTAGCATATAAACGCTGTATATTTTAGTTCATTTTCAAAAATATTAATTACAAAAAAGAAGAAATATTTTATTATAAAATTATTTTAAAAAAACAAAAATAATCACCTGCATAACCTAGGAGTAGGCCACCTGAACTATTAACTTTAATCACTAGAGTTCAAATTCTAACACTTAATAAAGTAAAGAATAAATTTATATCTTTTTTAAAAAAAAATTCTTATTTTGTCATTACATTACAATCTATTGAAATAAGATAACTTTGTATAATAGAATTAAGTTCGAATCGGGCTAGCTCGCACTATACTTATACAACTCATAAAAAAAGATAAATTTAGTTTTACCATATTTTTAGACGGACCGTCGCATTTAGCTCTACCAAAAACTTGAAAACTAAATCGTGGCTTAAAACGCAGCAAAAAAAAACTACAATGAAGACCAAAGTGAAGAATAAGACTAAAATTGTCATTGTCACTTGGCCTACCTTACCTCTAACTTGTTTTGGAAATCAATACATTGATTATTCCAGTCATTGTACAATTGGGAAGGATTAGGAAAACTACTTCCAGTAGCATTGCATCTAGATAGGAAAATCACCGAAGTTATTGAGTTCGTCAATGGCAAAAGCATTTTGCATTCCCATCGTGGATTCCAGCTGGCGATCTCTCTCTCCCTTTTTTTTCTTTTTTCGTATAAATGGACTGCCAAATTACAACAATTTGATGCGATGAATTTTAATTTGAGAGAGAAGAAGACTCGATCATTGTTACAATTAATCCCGACTAAAGATTATTACTTCAAGTAAAAGTTAATTAGTTGAAATTTTTTTTTTTTTTTATAATTTTAATATTAAAAATATATATTATTAGTGTTAAGTATATAAAAAATATCTTTTAATTTATTGGGTAGATATAATAAGTATATAAATTGAGAGTTTGTTATAATTAGTTAATAATAATGTCAAATTTAATTATATTCTAACATTAGTATCATAATTATTAAACTCTAATTCTAACAATGATTTCAAAGCAATTTAATCCAAGAATCAAAAGAATAAAACAGCCACTAGTCAATATTAAGGATGTCAAATCTATTGAGCTATATAACATTAATAATCATAATTCTTAGTTGGATATTTTAATAAATATTTTGAACCTATTATCAAAATAATATTTTGAAAACTTTTTTTTCCCTTTTGGTTTTGAAAAGTAAAGGTTAATGAAAAATAGCAATTATTTAATATGGAATTTTATGATGTGGGATTTCTAATCAAACGAGGAGATCTCCAAATTCTGAATTATTTCACAATTCTTGGGCTTGAAAGCTCAAATGGCAAGTTAGGTTTACTTATTTTCCATACGGTTGTCTGCATATTCGAGGGGAAAAAAAAAAAAAAAAAAGAGAAAATAAATTTTTATTGGAAGAAGAAAAAATATTTGTGGCTATAAAAGTTGTGGCTACAAGTGAGCACGAAAAATTTTTTATACAACTTATAAGACGTTACATATTATATATTGATATTTTTATATGTAGTTAGAGACCTTTTATATGTTGTGTAAAAATTCTTTGTAATTCCTTGTCATCGACACTTTTGTGGTCATCTAGTTGTGTCCATTTGAAAGAACATAATGTTATTTTCATATCAAGTCAATATTGCTTCTAAATCTTTTCATTCACTTTGAGTGCAATTTGGGTCCTGTGTGATGTGTGGGTGTTTCTACCCTATAGCTTGGCTTCCACATCCCCCATAACTGTTTGTGCCCAAAAGTTTGATTAGAACACCGCGACTTCTTCTTCTGATTGTCATTTAAAATTTGAGTAAGCCGGGTTTGCGGTACTGGTTAACATGAAACTCACAGTCCATGAAGCGTGGGAACGCATGCGTGGTCTTTAATGTATTCTGCCATATACTAGCATGCATATGAATGTATGTTTAAATTTTATGAATTTTGGTCATATATTTAAACGTTAGTCGTATATTCAGGCCGCCATTTCCATATCACATTTTTTTTTTGTATGAGTTAGACATCTCCTGTATTCTCATCCATATTAGCGTCAGCGTCCGTGTTAGTAACGCAGGACACGGCCACCGGTGCATGTCCTTGGGTTAAAGAAACGGACTGCTAGGCAGCTCAGGGCCAGAAAAGCATGCATCTGTTCTCTTTTTACAACAAAATAGAATGGATATGATTTGGAAATTGTTATTTGTGAGTTATATATGTGAGAGAGTAAGCAATAAATTTGTTGTTGTAAAGCTATATATGACGGTGCACCTATCAGGAAGAATGTTTGCATTAAAATTCTCTTGATGCTGTGCCCGAAAGAAAAAAACAAAAGGAACTAAATAAAAGAACTATAGAAACCTGTAAACGACAAAAAGAAGCAAAAACAGGGAGACATGTTGCATTACAATTGATCTTTTTCTCCTCCTTTATTAGTGTATGATTGATGACACTTCTCCACAGTTGATTTAAGCAAACTTGAAGACACATTTTGCTCCAGTCCCATCCATCTCTTTCTTCTGTCTGGCGACTCATACTTTATCTTTGAGGCTATGTGATTAGATAATTCAAAAGTTTTTTTTTTTATTACATCCTTTTATTATATTGATACGTTAAATTTAATAAATTATAAATATAAATTTTTATTATATTATTATGATTACTATATTTATATTTGTAATACTCAGTATTACCTTTATTTATATATCAAAAAGCTAAAATAATTATAATAGTATAATATATGAATTCCAAACTAACTCAAATCAATTTGATTTGATTCATGTAACTTTATTGTTTCTTTAAATGTCATTCAATTTGGGTACAAGAAAAGAAAGAATGTAAAGAGAGCATGTCGTTCAATTTTATTTTGGATCAAAATTTTAAAAAATCTAGTTTCATCCTCAATATAATAGTTAGTTCTTTTGGTCAAGTTTCATTTGAATTTCACAAAATATGCTTAAAATCGTCACTCTAAAGAAATTTCATTATTTCTGTTGGTTTAATGTAGGATGCCTTGGTCATCATTTTATTCTCTTATACCACAAGAAATAAATGGTTCGATTTCATTTTTTATAGGTGTTATTTCCCTAACGCTTAATTATTTCACTATATTTATTTAACAAATAATATTTTGAAGTGCAATCAACATGAAATTACAGAGATTTATAACTTTTTTTTATAGTTTTTAATTCTTGGTGAAGTACTACTATGTAATTGAATAGAAGATGAAATTTGCCTATATATTTTATGCTTCACATTGAGTATAATCTTCATGCTGAAAAGCGCAATTAGTTATATTTAGGAAATAGTTAGAATTAGTGTGTGCCAAAGTTCTCTTATCAAGTTACTATTAAAGAAGAACAAAGATTATGTTGCTGGAAATGTTGGCTAATCTCGCATGCAATAATGTTGGCTTGATTGAGATATGTACGCATTTAAACCATTGCGCAAAAGTAAAGGTTAACTTAAACAACAATTTTCTTTCTTTATTTTTTTTTTCATCGAATTGAAATCAAAAGCACATTAGATTTGACATACATAATTGAAGTATCATTTTTCTCCCATTAAGTGTCATAATCAACTTACCTATATGTATGAAATACTGGAATATATGGATTAAAGGAAGGAACACGTTACCGTCTTATTACTTTAGTGTCCGCCATATGGTTTAATTAACAAATAATTCTCACATCATTGCAACAAAGCAAGTTTCCATTGGTTAATGTAAATTAAAATTCAAAAGGGACGCTAATTGACCACCAACACATATATTTCTTCATGAATTGCTTGAAATTATCTGGTTGGCAGCTGCTGTTTTCAGATAAAATTTTATGAGTGATAACGAGACTGCCTTACCAACTCAATTTGAGTTGGTATGACAATTATGTATGAAACGTGTTAATAATATAAGCAATTACATTTATATCAACCAAGTTGACAGGAGAACCGTGAATGAAGGTGTAGATAATACAAGCTGAAAGCATAAGAACTTATTAAATCGATTTATGTTTAAAATACCCACACAAGTCAATTCGGGCTTGAGGTGGATTTAACCAAATAATTAAAAATGACAAGGAAATATGAAACAGACAAAGAAAAACTTTGTTATGACAAGATCATAGACAAAGATGGTGCAATTATTTTCTTGGGTTGACAAATGTGTAATAAGGAATCTTCAGCATGAAGATATGTACATCGCCTGATGTATACCAATACAAAACAATGACAATTTGGATACATTCTTTGGGACATGATAAGAATGAATTACGCAAATGTCAACGAAACAACACCAACCATATGACAATTAAGACCTCTTTATTAGGTCACTATCTTCTCACACAATTGATTTGCCAAATCTTCCTTTCTATCCCCGTATTTTTCAAGTTACAGGGATCCCCATATCTTTCCCTTGACAAGCAACCTACAAACCTGCATCGAAAGGGACGCCGGTGCCCGGAATCCATGAACCTCCGCCCAGAAAAGTCCCGACGGTGAACTTTCCGGCCTCGGCGGGGCTTTTCAGGACGTGATATCCAGGCCAATTGACCCTCCCAGCAGTGCTAGCACCAGCGCCAGTATTCATGTACTCAGCATAATATAGAGTACTCAAAGCAAAACTTCCACTCCAAGGTAACCAACCTGCAGGATCGATTATCCCATCTAAGGTGCTCTTCATGAACACAGTTCTCGAATACTTCTGCCATGGCCTCCCCAAGTAACTCTTAAAGGAGCTCAGGTCTCCTCCGGCCGCCACCAGGGAATTTTGAATAACTATGCCTGTGTTCTCATTGGGGTCCGTCCTTCCTTGTGCAGTCACAGTGTTCTTCTGGCCAATCATTGGTCTTCTGATATAAATGTTACAGTTTTGGAGAACGACGGCGGCATCTCCAAATATGAAGTCTACGGTGCCGTACACGTCGCAATCCCGGTAGAATTGCCGGAGAGAGTACACATATAAGGTATCCTGATAGCCCTTGAAACTGCATCTGTAGAATACTGAGAAATCGGAACCGGATCGGAGGGCTACCGCCTGATGTTTCTGGGGTCCGGCGGTGTTCTCAAATGTCATGTCCCTTGCAATAAACCCGTCGCCGGAAACAGCTGCAGGAATATTAGAAATATCATACGCAAGTAAAAATAGATTTTTGTTTAGAAAAAGAAAAAAACTTGTTTTCATATTCCTACAAAATGTTTTATCATCGTTATATTCAATTATATGAGTCGAGTTTAACGCGAGTTGCTGTTTCTCACAATGTAGTGTCAAAAGAATAATAAAAAAGGGAAACGAATCATACCATCCTCGAAATTCAAGAACTCAACTTTATCGCAATGACTCTAAATTTGTGATAACGATTGACTATGATATACTTGACCCCCACAAGGTGTCACGAAAAGCTCTATAATTTGATTTGCCGTCCCATTTTTTAATAGATAAATTATAATGAGTTGAAGTCTAATTGATTTGCCGTTGGCCTTTAACTATATGGAATTGTGGATAAATCCCAATCTTGTGCTTAGCCCTCCAAGTGAAAAAGGGAATCATTCTGGACAGAAAGATACGTTTGCATAAGTCTTTCCGTGTGTGAAGGGTCAGAGTATGCGTCAAAACTATTGCGCATATAAGGTCATTATCTACACTTGCATGGGCATGGACACCTACACGTACGTACAAAGTATGCATCTCTGATTTGTGGACTTGCTATCAGTATTGGGAATCATTTAATACCTCTTCAAAAAGAGTTAAAAAAATATACTATAGCCATCACAAAATGATTTGAAGAAATGATTCTAATTGATAGATATATAGTTAGAAGAGTTTTAAATTGACAAGTTATGGGAAAAAAGAAAAACAAAACAGAGAGAAAAAGAAAAGGAAAGCTTACCAAAGGTTGCTGAGCCAAAAGTCGTGGAGCCATCTTGAACGTTCTTGTTACCAGTAACGATAGTTGCATCAATCCCATCTCCTATAAACATTAAATTTTTCATTGACTTCGTGATGTCTATATTCTCTTGGTACACACCTTTTTTCACGTAGATGACGAATCTCTTAGCTCCACTCCGTTGCTTGGCTGATGCAGTCAAGGCCTCTGATATGGACTTGTAATTACCGGACCCATCTTGAGCCACCACAACGTCAGCTGTTGATGATGCAGTGGATTGGAGAAGCCTCCGATCTCCAGATGAAACCCACGAAGGAAATCCATTTACAAGCAATCTTCGATGGCCGCTACCTTTTCTAGTATCAAAATTATCGTGAATTGGAGACGAGGTGGAGATTGTCGCCTTGTTAATGGCCAGCGAATTGCTTAGCAACTTTGAGAAGTTGCCTAGCATATATGGCAAAGACTCCAAATGAGAGGCTAAATTGAAGTCAATAAATCCATTTTGGCAAGTTTGTTGATTGGCAATTGCTGCGCTCAGCCAAGTTTGTGCGTCAACTGGATTGCTAGAGCTCGTTGAACGGCTAAGTTGATCAACCGTGTCCTCGTACAACTCTAGGCAATCGGCCCATGCCAGCTTGCCCTTTTGATCAAATGAACTCAAGTCCATAGTAGACATACTTTGGCGAGCTTGTATGGCTTGATTCATGGTCACGAGAAGATATTGATCACGGAAAGCAAACGGGGTTTGAATTCCATTACTTTGCACAAGATTGGGATCAATACGAAAATAATTGCACACGTCGGGATAAGGGGTTTGGCTGCATAGAGTACTTACTGTGGCACAATGCACAAGTACTACAATGGAGCAATGAAACAATAAACAAGGAAGAAGTAACCTATCCATGATGGCGCAAGTATGTTGGCTAACTTTGATGAGAGTTTTGTACAACCAGGATAGATTGAATTAAGAATTGCGCGAAGAGGAGGGGTTGTTTATATAGGCAGTTTTTGTGGCATGGTCTGACGCACAAAAGGTGGGTGTTGGGCACAAGATATTTGAAAAGTTTAAGAAATTTATTTTTATTCCAAAAGTTATAAAGTTTATGGCTGCTTGTGAATGGTCAATTGAGGGCTTTCGAATTTTAATTGTAGACGCTATATGGCAAGTGGGTTTGTGGGTTTTGCGGATTCCTTTAATTGTTTATAACGAACAAGTGAAAAAAAAAAAAAGAATTTGTTAGGTAATGGAAGACCGATGAACAGTTCGTTTTCTACTTGATTAATTGCGTTTTGGAGGATTGGTTTGGCTATAACAGACCAGAAGATAGCGAAGCTGGTCTGACTTTTCCTTTTCAATTGGCTCAAACTCACTTATTGGAGTTTTGCTGGCTGAGAGGAATACTGTTTTCTAATACAAATAATCCCAAAAGCTTTCTCATGGGAACTAATGATAAACTTATAGACTATTCCAATTTTCAATTGATCTGTCGGCGCATCCATAAATTACTAATTCCCTGATTTTGACTTAAATTTTTCTGAATCCAAATGATAAAGTCACAAGGCTAATAGCAGTATTCATCATACTTACGTGTGCACGTAATGGCGTCAAAGCCAGGGACATGTACTCGTTTGTATATGCTTAATGTAAAAACCAAGAAAAGAAAAATACTACAGATAGTAAAGGTTGCAGAAAGTTATTATTCTCATTGATAATAAAATTTTAAAAATATATACAATAGGAATGCAAGCTTAGATGAACCTAAAAATGTAATACAAATTTCCTAAATACATGGGCGAGAGAGGAGAGAAGGATGACCTTAATTGAATTGAATACTTTTAGTTAAAAAGAATAGAAACAATTAATTATCGTCATAGATGAATGCAGGGGACCTCAATTAAAATTGAAATTAAGACTCACTTGTTGTTCTGTTAACTTTTACACTTTTCAAATTAATTAGATTTAAAACTCAAAAACAAAATAAAAAAAATGGTTACTTTGTATGTTTTATCGTGACCTAAAATCAATTACATCGCACACCATAGCTACTCAATGCGTTCAATGGGTGCCGAGATGTTGCATACCAAGGGCACACGAAAGGTTCCATGAAAGTTTTGATCCTGATTTATGTGCTCGGCGAAAAACGCTTCACAAACACAAGACAATTCTAGGGCTGCCTGTGGTTGGGTTAGAGAAAATATAGCTGCGATCAATAAGAACCACAGAAATGGCTGTGACTTTGGCTCCACTTTGGCCTCATTAGTTTGTCTATTGGACCAAATATGTTGCAAACGTAACCTTTTTTTTTTTCTTTCTAATGAAGTTACATTTTTTTTTTCTTCGTTAACTCATTCCTTTGCATTATGTTAATTATATTTAAATTAATATTTCAAATGTACTTAACTGTATCTATGACTTAATGTGTCTAGCAAGAATTTTCTTTCTAATAAATCAAGCCAATGTCGTTCAAAATGAATGATTTTGACGGTTTTCTTTGGTCTAAGCTCTTGGGTACAGAAAGGTCAAGGTCTGGATTGGATACTGTCCGCAGCCCTTGTATTCTCTTAGAATTTCAGGGATAAACGCAACTATTCATGAACACGTGCCAAGCTAGCAGCCTCGTGTCCTATTTCTTATCACCTCAAAATGCAAAGAACGCAACGTGCACTTTTTGGTGTACGATGCATGATTTATACTGGCACAACTCCCGTATCTGTTTGTCTCAAATTTGCTTTCCTTTCGGGTTCAAAGATGGGACTAGCAACCCACCTTTGTTTTTTTTTTTTTTTTGCTCTTCAGTTTTTGGTTACAAACAACAGGGCCGAATTATTGCGTCTCGCCGGTAATTTGGTTTTGTTTTTTTTTTTTTTTTTGTGTGTGTTATGAGCTTATGGAATCTGGAGTTATTCAGATCAATTGGGCCTTTGATACATTGAATCTTGAATTCATAAAATTTCAGATATATTAATCAAAAGTCAAGGCTAATTATTTTGCAAGTTGTTTCGATGTTTTTATTTGAATTTCATATATTTTGATTTTAGGTGATTCATGTTATGAGTCATTAACATTTTTAATCAACACAAATTTGGTTGAATCAGGTTTTGACAAGGTTAAATCGGACTGTTAGGATGGGGTCAACTTTGTCACCTTTAAACCTTTAATTTATAGTTTTGAGATGCAATCGGCAATTCATCGCCTAATAATTAGGGAGCCGTTGAGAAGATAAGTAGCAATCTATAAATGAAACATTGGCATAAAACGATACAATCTTAGTTGGTCCACAAAGTGTTGTTGCAGCCTTTTTTTTATTCAGCTAGTTAACTCAACAATCAATCCTTTTTGAGCTCACTTATGATAATACAACTATTTGTGTACCATACATCATGCTGGTTTGTTTGCATTTGGTCAGGTATCTAAGTTTATTTTGTTAATAATTAGAATTCGTGACCTCTTTGCCTCTATTAGTATGTTCAGCAAAAATCAATGCATAAACATATTGAGAAAAACAAAAATAAGTCAGAGAGAGGGAAATTGATTTATATATGCAATTGGGCATATGTGGATAAGTATTCTAGAAAGGAGAAATGAAGAAAAGAGAGAGAACTTTGGACTAGATCCAAAATTTCAACTTTGGCTCACATCCATGCATAAATATCTCTGGTTTGAATGCTTTTAAACATATGTCATATAGGTAGTGTTCTCATAAAAGTTAGCATATAAACGCTGTATATTTTAGTTCATTTTCAAAAATATTAATTACAAAAAAGAAGAAATATTTTATTATAAAATTATTTTAAAAAAACAAAAATAATCACCTGCATAACCTAGGAGTAGGCCACCTGAACTATTAACTTTAAATCACTAGAGTTCAAATTCTAACACTTAATAAAGTAAAGAATAAATTTTATATCTTTTTTAAAAAAAAATTCTTATTTTGTCATTACATTACAATCTATTGAAATAAGATAACTTTGTATAATAGAATTAAGTTCGAATCGGGCTAGCTCGCACTATACTTATACAACTCATAAAAAAAGATAAATTTAGTTTTACCATATTTTTAGACGGACCGTCGCATTTAGCTCTACCAAAAACTTGAAAACTAAATCGTGGCTTAAAACGCAGCAAAAAAAACTACAATGAAGACCAAAGTGAAGAATAAGACTAAAATTGTCATTGTCACTTGGCCTACCTTACCTCTAACTTGTTTTGGAAATCAATACATTGATTATTCCAGTCATTGTACAATTGGGAAGGATTAGGAAAACTACTTCCAGTAGCATTGCATCTAGATAGGAAAATCACCGAAGTTATTGAGTTCGTCAATGGCAAAAGCATTTTGCATTCCCATCGTGGATTCCAGCTGGCGATCTCTCTCTCCTTTTTTTTTTCTTTTTTTCGTATAAATGGACTGCCAAATTACAACAATTTGATGCGATGAATTTTAATTTGAGAAGAGAAGACTCGATCATTGTTACAATTAATCCCGACTAAAGATTATTACTTCAAGTAAAAGTTAATTAGTTGATTTTTTATTTTTTATATTTTTAATATAAAAAAAAATATATATTATTAGTGTTAAGTATATAAAAAAATATCTTTTTAATTTATTGGGTAGATATATAATAAGTATATATAAATTGAGAGTTTGTTATAATTAGTTAATAATAATGTCAAATTTAATTATATTCTAACATTAGTATCATAATTATTAAACTCTAATTCTAACAATGATTTCAAAGCAATTTAATCCAAGAATCAAAAGAATAAAACAGCCACTAGTCAATATTAAGGATGTCAAATCTATTGAGCTATATAACATTAATAATCATAATTCTTAGTTGGATATTTTAATAAATATTTTGAACCTATTATCAAAATAATATTTTGAAAACTGTTTTTCCCTTTTGGTTTTGAAAAGTAAAGGTTAATGAAAAATAGCAATTATTTAATATGGAATTTTATGATGTGGGATTTCTAATCAAACGAGGAGATCTCCAAATTCTGAATTATTTCACAATTCTTGGGCTTGAAAGCTCAAATGGCAAGTTAGGTTTACTTATTTTCCATACGGTTGTCTGCATATTCGAGGGAAGAAAAAAAAAAAAAAGAGAAAATAAATTTTTATTGGAAGAAGAAAATATTTGTGGCTATAAAAGTTGTGGCTACAAGTGAGCACGAAAAAATTTTTTATACAACTTATAAGACGTTACATATTATATATTGATATTTTATATGTAGTTAGAGAGACCTTTTATATGTTGTGTAAAAATTCTTTGTAATTCCTTGTCATCGACACTTTTGTGGTCATCTAGTTGTGTCCATTTGAAAGAACATAATGTTATTTTCATATCAAGTCAATATTGCTTCTAAATCTTTTCATTCACTTTGAGTGCAATTTGGGTCCTGTGTGATGTGTGGGTGTTTCTACCCTATAGCTTGGCTTCCACATCCCCCATAACTGTTTGTGCCCAAAAGTTTGATTAGAACACCGCGACTTCTTCTTCTGATTGTCATTTAAAATTTGAGTAAGCCGGGTTTGCGGTACTGGTTAACATGAAACTCACAGTCCATGAAGCGTGGGAACGCATGCGTGGTCTTTAATGTATTCTGCCATATACTAGCATGCATATGAATGTATGTTTAAATTTTATGAATTTTGGTCATATATTTAAACGTTAGTCGTATATTCAGGCCGCCATTTCCATATCACATTTTTGTATGAGTTAGACATCTCCTGTATTCTCATCCATATTAGCGTCAGCGTCCGTGTTAGTAACGCAGGACACGGCCACCGGTGCATGTCCTTGGGTTAAAGAAACGGACTGCTAGGCAGCTCAGGGCCAGAAAAGCATGCATCTGTTCTGTTCTCTTTTTACAACAAAATAGAATGGATATGATTTGGAAATTGTTATTTGTGAGTTATATATGTGAGAGAGTAAGCAATAAATTTGTTGTTGTAAAAGCTATATATGACGGTGCACCTATCAGGAAGAATGTTTGCATTAAAATTCTCTTGATGCTGTGCCCGAAAGAAAAAAACAAAAGGAACTAAATAAAAGAACTATAGAAACCTGTAAACGACAAAAAGAAGCAAAAAACAGGGAGACATGTTGCATTACAATTGATCTTTTTCTCCTCCTTTATTAGTGTATGATTGATGACACTTCTCCACAGTTGATTTAAGCAAACTTGAAGACACATTTTGCTCCAGTCCCATCCATCTCTTTCTTCTGTCTGGCGACTCATACTTTATCTTTGAGGCTATGTGATTAGATAATTCAAAAGTTTTTTTTTTTTTTATTACATCCTTTTTATTATATTGATACGTTAAATTTAATAAATTATAAATATAAATTTTTTTATTATATTATTATGATTACTATATTTATATTTGTAATACTCAGTATTACCTTTATTTATATATCAAAAAGCTAAAATAATTATAATAGTATAATATATGAATTCCAAACTAACTCAAATCAATTTGATTTGATTCATGTAACTTTATTGTTTCTTTAAATGTCATTCAATTTGGGTACAAGAAAAGAAAGAATGTAAAGAGAGCATGTCGTTCAATTTTATTTTGGATCAAAATTTTAAAAAAATCTAGTTTTTCATCCTCAATATAATAGTTAGTTTCTTTTTGGGTCAAGTTTCATTTGAATTTCACAAAATATGCTTAAAATCGTCACTCTAAAGAAATTTCATTATTTCTGTTGGTTTAATGTAGGATGCCTTGGTCATTTTATTCTCTTATACCACAAGAAATAAATGGTTCGATTTCATTTTTTATAGGTGTTATTTCCCTAACGCTTAAATTATTTCACTATATTTATTTATTTAACAAATAATATTTTGAAGTGCAATCAACATGAAATTACAGAGATTTATAACTTTTTTTTATAGTTTTTAATTCTTGGTGAAGTACTACTATGTAATTGAATAGAAGATGAAATTTGCCTATATATTTTATGCTTCACATTTGAGTATAATCTTCATGCTGAAAAGCGCAATTAGTTATATTTTAGGAAATAGTTAGAATTAGTGTGTGCCAAAGTTCTCTTATCAAGTTACTATTAAAGAAGAACAAAGATTATGTTGCTGGAAATGTTGGCTAATCTCGCATGCAATAATGTTGGCTTGATTTGAGATATGTACGCATTTAAACCATTGCGCAAAAGTAAAAGGTTAACTTAAACAACAATTTTCTTTCTTTATTTTTTTTTTCATCGAATTGAAATCAAAAGCACATTAGATTTGACATACATAATTGAAGTATCATTTTTTCTCCCATTAAGTGTCATAATCAACTTACCTATATGTATGAAATACTGGAATATATGGATTAAAGGAAGGAACACGTTACCGTCTTATTACTTTTAGTGTATTAACAAATAATTCTCACATCATTGCAACAAAGCAAGTTTCCATTGGTTAATGTAAATTAAAATTCAAAAGGGAGACGCTAAT